>JALPQI010003094.1:0-84557 GCA_025490895.1 Thaumatotibia leucotreta | reverse complement strand
CTTGGCACAATTGAACAATTGGTTTTGGGGGCATTCTTGAGCTGGCGTTAGACGTCCATGTTATATAATGGTCGCAGGTCTCATCAGTGGTCTATTTCAAGTGTAACAGTTAATTACAAGTGTGACAGTTGTAAAATATCACCGTTACTAACGTCACAGGCCTCCGTAGGCTACGGCTACCGCTTACTATCGGACGGTCCATGTGCTTGTTTGCCACCAACACAAAATTATTACTAATAACGTTGTTAAATCGTTAATAAACTACTTTTAATGTTCCGAAACTCGTGACAATTGTCGTAAGGTTTAGTACAATTCTCATTCAATCTTGACATGAGGTTCGGCATAGGTCGGAATTTCGCATTGTCGTGTTTTTGTGACACTTGTAATTTTGCTTCGCAAAAAAGTAGTTATGTACTGCTGATTTATTAACCTTTTGAACGCCGCTTGGGCTGTCATCGGACGTGCCCGTGTCGCCGCCTATACTAAGTTATAACAAACTGTGTAGTGCTTGCCAGATAACTTACGATGAAATATTTTATTGTTTATAGTTTACTGTGATTAAGTTCGTTTTTTACCACCTTGTCATTAAATATTATATTATAATAATTAAATCACGTTTACAAATGTCTTTATTATGGTTTCGTCCCTTTTATTAATGGTTTGAATCTGTGAATTTTACCAGCTATGCAAATTTATTGATGGACGTTGCTACATCACTATTATTTCTCATTTCGTATCTGTGACGTCATGAGCGGTCTACTATTTCAGACATTGGCGAAGGCTTGATTGTTTTTTCGTTAATAAGTTGGCACTAGTAGGGAGAGGATTGATCGCATTAGAAACGTATCGAATCTGAAAATTTCAACGTTGTTTGGCTTAATAAATCATACAATTTTACAATTGTTTTGGATAAATAAATATTGTAAGCTCATCATTATAGTACTCAAATTGTTAAAACTACTAAACAGTACCAATCTTATATATTTTGTTGACTGAACATAATTTTGAAATATCGAGTAATCCACATCACTAAAATTTTCTATTTTATATCTTTGACGTCACATGCGGTCTCATTTTTAAGAGGATGGCGTAGTCTGTGTTAATTATTATAGCGGAATACAATGACTTGGTAGGGGTTACCGATGAACCACGATAACAGAGTCTTCCCTTATTTATCGATTCAAATATTCTACCATCTATAAAAAACAGACTTCGCTGATAAACCCTGGTAGGTAAGCACTAATACAATTCAAATATATTTATTTCTAAGTTCAACTTCGAAAACTTCCAAGGACTCAAATATGTCAAAATGTCCAAGGGTCAAAACATCCATGGAATCAAAATGTCCAAAGAGTGAATGGTATCACAATGACAAGGATTAGATACTCTATCATGCTACTGCGAGGCCATCACGGCATGTCGTGTTGAGAGTCAAGTTTCCAGACACTGAACGTGCACCTAGAACTGCCGAAGGAGTATCTACATGGCAATTGCGTATGAAGCGAATGTATCAACACTTGGTGTGGCTACTTAAGTCATTGGGTAACTTGATTCAGTTAAGGACAGATTCTGGTTACGGCAATTATTTTTATGACAGATTCGAAATCTTCATTTTCGTTCGCTCCTTCTAAAATTCTAAATAATTCTTCAGCGGACGATATTGTAGACGATGTACTAGACAACTTACGTCATAATTTTATAAGAACATATCGAAGTGATCAAATAGGTTAGCTAAGTAAGGTCAGTCGCATGCATAAATCTTACGTCGTAAATCTAAATATCGAATGAGAAAGTCGACGTAGATATGCCAATACCAATCATCGTCACATCACTAGTGTCTTTTATATAAGACTTTAGCTACGAGACTTGGGGTAAAATCATACATAATCTAATGGTATAATTGAAGTTTATTTTCATCTAGAAAATATAATAAAATCAACAGATCAGTCTCACTCAGTTACTTAATCAATAATTACTGCGACTTACTTATGCAAAGAACCAAAGTAAGCTCTGTAAAAGTAAAGAATATCTTGAGAAAAACATGAAAAAAAATGTCTTATTTATCAGACTGCGGCGATACGAGCTGGGTATTGATTGTCTGATATATCAGACTACGGTGGTCATTTACCTGGGCATTTACCTCCTAATGCATCCTTACGCTTAGGTAATAGGAGAGGCCTTTGTCCTGCAGTGTTGTTCACTAAGGCCTTGCTGTCAGCGCTGTGTCAGCGCTGCGTCAGCGTCGAGCCTAAAAATGGTATTCACTAATGTACTTTAAACGACACTAGCGCTCCGCGACGAATGCGGCGTGAGCGGGAACTACACTGCATCGAGAGTTTGACGTTTAATGTACGAACTTCGTATTCTCTAACGAAAAACAGCGACGAACTCGCCCACAACCTCGCTCACAGCCTCGATTCCTAATGTCAAATAAAACAGCTAGGATTTTAGACAAGGCTGTCGCGACGTCGAGCTCGTTGACGAACGCAGCGTCGAATGTGTGAATAAGAGAATAGCATAGCAGCAGTGGACTGAAACAGGCTGATGATGTGATGGATGTTTTTCCAGTATAAGAAGCGTGGAGAGAGATTTCTGCGTGCAGACCATGGCACACTTACTCCAAGGTCACGGGTTTGGTGCCATTATAGAGAGGTTCAACAGAGTGATGACCCCAGAGAGAATCATAAGGTATACTTCAGTTTAAATTGTAACTTTTGACAGCCATTAACGACCATTGAGTCACTGTAGAAGCGAATTGTAAACAAATTGTTAAAAAACATAGGTATAGATGTTTTTTTAACAATTTGTTGATTTGCTTCAATATTTTGACGCAAGTCATTCATTCATTCACTACATTTTTTGCAATTAGTACTTCATTTGGATGTGTGTGTGATTACACCTCAACTCTGGTGAAAGTATCTCTTTAGTTGCCATCCATGTTGCATTCGATTTTTCCACACTGTATAGTTCTACCAAATGGATATCAAATATAAATAATTCAAGCGCTACAAATATTAAAATTGTGAATAAACTGTTTTTAGATCTAGATTATAGATTAGCCGTGTGGTGACGGCAGTAAGAATACATTTGTCACCACCCCAACTCCCACAAAACAGAATGTTCTGTGCCAACTCCTCCTGCGGGTGTCGTAAGAGTCGACTAAGGGATTGAAGTGTCACTTACCATTATTTAATAAAAGATTGTTGATGGGCAGCAGCATCATCATAGTGGACACATTACTGCGATCACCTATCCGCTTGCCCAGCGTGGCGATTATGGGCATTTTGAGAGGCCTACGTCCAGCAGTGGACTATCATAGGCTGATGATGATTATACATATTTTTTTAGATATTATAACGTTTTATACTATTATACTGCTAATTTGAAGGAATGTTTTTTCTGATCTTCCAATAACATTTAGGTTGAACGTGACTCCACTCTCGCCGATAGAGTTTATCGACAGCATGGAAGATCTGGAACCGATCTCGTTGGAGGTATTTATTAAACAATGGCCCATTTTATGTAAATATATTTTTGTATGATTTCTACTCCGAGTCTTGGGTTCTTTCGATCCTCGCAGGGGGAAATAAACAAGGATCGGACAAACGTTCCATCATTTTGAAAACATAACCCTGTTCCTTACAGTAGATACTTCCTTATCTTATGATGTTAGCATAATATTTTATTTAATAAGATATTTTTTTAATAACACCTTCACAAAGTATAAATTTAGGAGATCGCAACTCCTTTTTACTTGTACACACCATCATTGTGAATTTGTAATCCAAAAACGATTTAGAATTTTTGATATTGAATTTCGAGGTATTGAGTGTATCATATCTTCTTCATGAATTAAAACTATTTATATCACGTATATTAATTAATTTTATTTTTTTTTTCTTATAAAATAAAATATGTTAACATCATAAGATAAGGAAGTTTCTATTGTAAGGAACAGGGTTATGTTTTCAAAATGACGGGCGTTTGTCCGATCCTTGGAAATAAATCACCCAAGTTTTTACCGAAGACTCATAAAATGTGTGGAAATGTTGAGATTTGTTTTTCTTCTATAGCAGGATGCTTAGCCAAGTTGCCAATCGCTAGCGCTTGCTAGCGCATCGTAGTTTTCCCTCTGTCACTCTTTCATATTAGTGCGACAAAGACAGTTAGCTGCCTTTCGTTTACGATTGACGATTAAGCGTTAGCGATTGGCAACTTGGCTAAGCACCCAGGCCTGTCCAACTAGCGCGTTCGGTTCGAACTGTCAGTGCCACCCCGGGGAGTACATCAGTAGGGCCTCACGGCGAGCGGTGACGCACGTCGCGCACTCGCGAATGTTGCTCGTCGAATATCTACGTACTAATTCAATCGCTGTCAGAGATTTGATTATAACTATGAACAATAAAAAAAACAACATAAAAAAGATAGTAATTAAATATTAAGATTATATCAGATTTAAAAAGAAGCAACCTTATTTTTCAGAAAAGGTACCAGTTACGCGATAGAAAGAGAGCGCACTTTGTCAGCCTCCGTAGCCTAGTTGGTAGTGACCCTGCCTACGAAGCTGGAGGTTCAGGGTTCAAATCCCAGCGAGGGCATTATTTGTGTATTTATTTATCACAAATATTTGTTCCTTGGTCATGTCATGGCTGTCTATATATTTAAGTATCTATATGTATCTATCTATTATATATATCGTCGCCTAGTACCCACATCACAAGCCTTAATTGAGCTTACCGTGGGACCAGGTCGATTTGTGTAAGATGTCCCAAGTAGTAAGGGTCACGGTCCATACAAAGTTGAGAAAAATTGTGCGCTGCGAGTTACAGTTTTGTAATTTTAACCAGAGCTAGAGGGTCCCAAATTAGTTGTTTTTAGATGTGGAGGGAAAACCAATTCCCCCCCTGAGCGCGGGGGGAGGGGGGTGAATGTGCATGCGGAAGGGTTGCGTTTAATTTTTTTTTACTAATTAATAAGGCCTACTATGCATTGTTTGGTATCATTTTCGTGTAAAACAGACCTGGAAAATCCATTTCTTATCATAAACATGAGCCATTTCATATAAAAATGTAGATTTTTTGAAGTAAAAGTAAAAAAGTTACCATTTTTATTATAATTTAAGCGTCATATAAGTATTAAAAAACAAACTTATCCAATTTAAAAAAATAGTGTAAGATAGCATATTTATTGCAGTTTTTTAAAATATACATATTTTGTAGTCTTTCATACAAAATATCACTGAAAAAAAAAATTTCCTAACGCGTACCTCCAACAAAAACCTCCGCGTAACCTCAAAAAAGAGACTTTTGTGCCGGCAACTGCTCATAGATTATACATATTTTTGTACTTACATATTATTGTTCATATTACAATTGTAAATATTTATTGATATGAAAGTAAATTGAATATTTTCTGATCTTCTTTTTTTAAATAACTTAAGATTATTCAGAATTTTATTTGTTCAGATTCTATTTTTAGATTTTATCGATTATTGTATACCGCGTGTATATTATATATCTGGTCTATCTGATCACATGTATGATATCTGATCATATGAATCGGAATGGGTAATCAGTTTTACAACTGTCATTAGGTAATGATCTCATTACCAAAGACGATAAAGGTAATTTTCACTAACCGGGACTAAACAACTAACCCAGTTCACCCACGTTAAAAGTTTATATCATATGGAATTTGACAATCAATTGTTAAACGTTTTCTTCATAAATCATCATTATTACCATATCAGCCGAAAGACGTCCACTGCTGAACATAGGCCTCTCCCAAAGATTGCCTCAATGAACGGTCCTGCGCCACTCGCATCCAGTGAACTCCTGAGACCTTCACTGTCCACCTTGTGGGGGGCTTACTCACGCTGTGCCTTCCACAGGCTGGGCCATCGGTTCTACGTGCAATGTGCCCCGCCCACTGCCACTTTAGTGATTCGGAGAGCTATGGAGCTATACTTTGGTTCTGCTGCGGATCGTCTCATTTCTAATACGACCTCGCAGAAAGACTCCCACCATAGTCCTCTCCATTGCCCTGTGGGTGACTTTAAGCTTTCTTATAAGGCCCATTCTAAGCGACAACGTTTCAGTACCGTATGTTATCACACTTTTAAATCTTTGATCAGTGTGTGTTGCCACACTGATCAAATACTTTTGTCTTCAAGAACTGCGGAATATTGAACGAAAAGATGTGTCGTAGCTTCCCAAACGCTGCCCAACCTAGTCGGATTCGATGATTGACCTCTTACTCAAAGTTGGACCTACCTAACTGGGTAGCTTGTCCTAGGTATATTATAGTCGTCTACACCTTCGAGTTTAGATTGTAACGGGAGTTTTCGTCTTATCCATGTTCATCCTAAGACGAACTCGCTCGAAGGCGCTACTGAGGTCAGCGAGCATCGTACTGAAATCTTCCAAGGTCTCAGCCAAGACCACCGTATCATCAGCGAATCGAAGGTGAGTGAGGTACTCGGTACTCGCTGTTTATGTTGATACTCACCTTCTCCAGTCCAGTCTTAAAGACATCTTCCAGTGCAGCGGTAAACAGATTAGGGGAGATGACACTTCCTTGCCTGACTCCCCGCTGCAGTATAATATGCTTCAAGCTCTGGTCTTGGAGTCGGATTGACATAGTGGCGCTTTCGTACAAACACCTCAACATTTCGACATAGCGGAAGTCTACTTGGTACCGTTAAAGAGACTGTAGTACTGCCCAGAGTTTCGATCAAATGGAAGGCCTTGGGGATTACCATGACGTACTAATGCGATTCAGTTTAGGGGCAGTGATACACGACTCGTATAGCCTTGTCCCTTTCTCTCGACCTAAATTAAACCGCATTAGTACGTCATGGAAACCCCCCTTATCGTAGTCCACAAACGCTAAACAGAGGTGCAGGTTATACCTATTCCTCGGTCTTCTGTATAACATTTACGAAACGCCAATTCGGAAACCGGCTTGTTCGGGAGACTGGAAGTCATCAAGCCTGCGTGCAAGAAGATTCGTAATGACTCTTGAAAACATCTTATAAATATGGCTCGGAAGTGAGATGGATCGGTAGTTCTTCAATAAGGCGTTGTCACCTTTTTTCAAGAACAGTACCACCACTCTTCTGTTCCATGCGTTCTCCCTTCCGGAGTTGAACAACTTCTGAAGGGCCATAAGGATTGGTTTACCACCTGGCTTCAGATGCTCAGCTATAATTCCGTCTTCCCCAGATGCCCTGTTATTTTTGAGCTGTTCAAGAGCCATTCTAATATCACATAGGCTGATGTCTCGGATATCCTCTGTATAGTGCCGGGTCAGTCACTTACTTCATAAGAAATTTATCAATTATCAAATTCCGTGTGAAATAAACGTTTAACCCGGGTTGCTTGGTTAACCCAGGTTAATGCAATTTGCCCTAACAGACATTATGTAGTATGTTGTTTACGCAAAATCGCTAAATTCCCGCAGTAGAAACGTACTGTCAACAATAAGTCAAAGCAACGTCCCTTTTTTATTCGAGGTACGCGACAGGTGCTATTTTTTTACAACATATTTTTGCATGGAAAGTTCCAAAAAGTAGATATTTTTAAAAACTACAATAAATATGCTATTTTGTAGTATTTTTTTTATTTTCATATATTTATTTCGTAATACTTATATAACGCAACAATCAAAATGAAAACGGTGATTATTTTACCTTTATACCAATAATTATTTTTTTATGTATGAAAATCCTCATGTTTATTATCAAAAACGAATTCCTCGTGTCTGTTTTATATGAAAATGATACCGAACAATGAATAGTAGGCCTAAATATTAGACGAAAAAATTTTAAACATAACCCTTCCGTTTGCACATTCACCCCCCTCCCCCCTCGGTAAGGGGGGGAATTGGTTTTCCCTCCACATCTAATTTTTTTTATTTTTACACCCTCTAGCTCTGGTAAAAATTACAGAACTGTAACTCACAGCGCACAATTTTTTCCATTTGGACCTCTACTAAAGATATTTATTTATTATTATTTATTACTTCTACGTGACATTTAGCGTTGCGCGGTGGGAATTTGAACTTAATAGTATCAAGCAAGAGTAAATATTTCTTTAAACGGGGACTTGGAGATGGTTTTCTGGACTTGCACTATATGTATTCTGTGTCTATATTAAAATCGAATCCGCTTGTGACTTGAGGATAGAGATATAGAAGGTATTGCGAAAACACAAATCAAATTATTTATTAACTAAATATTTTGATTTGTACTTGGAAACCGAGTGGCCGAGGGGTACATGCATCAGCCGCGAAAGCGTTACGTGGGTTCGATCCCCACCTCAGACATTAGGTGATCTTGGTCGTTTTTCTTTGGTATATGACATCTAATATTTATAATTAATAGAGATGTCCTTCACATGAAAAAAAATATCGTCCATTAAATACAAAAGCGACACAACTCAAAAACCGTGAAAAATGATTTTATTGCAAAAACGACATTAAAAGCACTAATGGGCATTTCTCAAAGCGTTTCAACCGCCGTGACTTCGGTGGCAGCCTTATCACACGAATTCCGTGAGAGATCTAAGAGCTTTTGGATATATTGGTAGACGTAGTTGATAACTACCAAGACATCCAACAAAATTATGAGATACTTACGAAAATCGGGTTATAATGGTGCCACCGAAGTCACGGCGGTTGAAACACTCTGAGAAATGACCTAATATTTTACGTGACACTAAGACACCTGTCGATTTGACGTTAGAAAGTACCAAAATTATGCAGGTGCCCTTTTTGCACTATCACTCTTTCGAGACTAACTTCAGTGCTAAACTGCCATTTTGTCAGACTCGACCGTTGACCAAAACGCACGACATTTTTGTGAAAAAGTGCCATGAAACGAAAAAATAAGTGATTACGTTAATAAATATGTAAGCAAAAGTGCCATATTTGTAGATGTGGCCGTTTTGAATAAAATAAATACGTAAATATTATGTTTCTTTAGATGAAAAGGAGTCGTAAAGCGGAATGTGGCAGCTTTAATTTTAAAATATCCTCTTAAATTTGATTTTTCATTCATCAAAACTGCCGTATTAGGATTTGCAACCTTTTTGAATTAAAAATATATTCGAATGCATCAATCACAGGAGCCATATTTATACATGATGCTGTTTTGAATAAAGTAAATATGTATGACTTAGATTTCTTTATAAACAAAGGAGCCGCAATACGGAATGTGGCAGTAAGGATTCTAAAATGTACACTTCATAGTACGTTTCAAAAATCATTGTTGCATTTACAACCGTTTTTAATTCAGTATAATATTAAAATCCATAAATGTACCAGATTCAATAATTGTGCATCTTTTGCATGAAATCTTAAAAAATACAATACATCTTATAAAAACAGTAATTGTAAGACGTGATACTTTGTATTGTGTTCGTTTTACTTAAAATTGTATTAGAGATTGTGTGGAAGATGACTGCATGAAATCTTAAAAAATACAATACATCTTATAAAAACAGTAATTGTAAGACGTGATACTTTGTATTGTGTTCGTTTTACTTAAAATTGTATTAGAGATTGTGTGGAAGATGACTGTGAATTTTGTGTACCTATAATTGCGACTACGAAGAAACAATAAAGGCATAAACTTCGGATTATTAAGTATTTGTCATACTTTTCTATTATAAATAATATAATAGAAAAGTATACAACACAAGTAAAACAAACATAGATCTAACACCGTTGTATGTTTTAACGAATCTAAAAACTTATATTAGTAGTATTTATTTTTTCACTTTTGGCAATGCCAACATAGGGATGATGTCTGTATTTAAAATAAATTATTAGACATTATGCACGGAATTATACACGAATAAATTATTACAAAAATATAGACTGCAGTCGTTATTGTACAGAACTTCTATTTAATATAAGTTTAGTATACAAACGTGATGTTACTTTTGTGTATTTCATGTAAATCTTTCAAAAATTGAAAAAAGATGTTGATTTGACTTGGTAGTCATAGGTAGTGAAGCAATAGGCATGATAGAGAGAAAAAAAATGTTACATTATTACTAATCATAAGTAGATTTTTAGGAAAGACTTATTATCTCTGCAGTTAAATATTGAAAGATATACTTTTGTATCAACAAAAATTAAGTTCTTGCATCAATTCTAATGAAAAAAGTAGTAAACCGTCAAAACATATCAATTTGGATCATTTAGTATGGGATCATAGTTAAGTAACCACTCCACAAATACAATACGCATAGAAAAAACAAATAACTAAAGATGTACATAACCAATTTTTATTATTTACGTGCTTTTAGGTGGGCTATTTCCGGTTTATAGTAAAAATAAGTGGTATCAAAGTAAATTCCATTCTCAACAATATAACTTTGATCGCGTTGTATTTATTTTATATTTATTAACTAAAGGTACCACATTTTTTTATATAGCAGGTTGATTCTTGAAGAAAACCGATAATTATATCTGAATTTTAAACTAGTACGTTCGTTAAATTCATCAAAATATATAACCAAAGTTAAAATTAATCAAAGTAACCCCGGTTTACGGTACCTATAAACATGTTCTGACAATATGTAAGTAAAGAAACAGTAAGAAAAAGTTTTGTCTGGTTCAGTTTTGTTAAAAAACAGTATTTTTATGTTTAAGACATAATTTCATGTATGACTTAAATGAAATAACTGCTTATTTTTTTGTATTTGTGGTCTTTGATGGAATAAATAAATATCAGAGTTAATGTTATTTTTTTATGCAAAACGGGCGTATACGCTCACCAAAGCTTGCACAGCACATATTACTTTCTAATAACCAAACACATCAAAAGAGGGTTAAAATGCCTACAAATTGATATATAACACATATAATATTAATGCTGTAAAAACAATTCTGAACAAAAAACGAATACAAAATCTTTAAACAGCTCCCCTGTAAAAAGTAAATTTTTAACTTGTGTCGCTTTTGTATTTAATGGACGATATGTAAAACTGTATCTTATTCTAAAAGCACCTTTGTCATCAGGACTACAAGAAGTACGTAGACTTCTTCATCAAACGTTCCTCCTTGATGAAGCCAAGACTCGAGCTGATGGACATAAACATGCAGAGGGACCGCGTTTACAAAGCCGTGGCTAAGAAGAATAAGGCAGCCAAAGAGGAATAACTAGTAATTCATTCTAATGAACCTTTTAGCCGTTAAACCACCCATTACTGCAATACTGCAACTGTGGTCCACAATTTCAACTCCTAAATAAGCATCAGCCCCAATCTTCTTTTTGGCTTTGTTTTCATTCTCATAAAAGGGGAGCCGAAAACGGAGACAAACTAAACACCGGCCTTAACAAGTTTAATCGACTGACGATGGTGGGTACGCAGCCGCGCCCTCTCATATCTTAACCTAACCACGTAACATCCCTCCACTTTTATTTCTAAAATTAATACTAGCAATGACAATTATTAACACTAAACTAACTTTTTGTAGTCAACATTCTTCCTCAACCGTTTCCCAGTGTCTTCGGTTGGTCCCTGATCGTGAGGAGTTTCAGTTTTGCCTATGAATAACACGATTAACATAACAATTACACTTAATGGAATATAATAGATTTAGTTTTGGACTATTTTCCGGAGCGTTTGGACTTTGGACTATAAAGGTTGTTTATATTAAGAGCATTTCAGGTTTACATACATGGTTATTCAAAAATAGTACATACCTGAAAAATCCACAACACAGGTTTCGTCAAGATACAGGAAAGTATATTCACGACAAGCTTCGTCACAATAATAACAACATCAAACCATCCACAACACGTTTCGTCAATATAAATTATAAAAAGGTTGTTTTATGCTAACACAAAAGAGTGGCGGTAAATTTTGCTTTCCTTAAGCCTTGACTATGTCAATCACGTTTTTTATGTCACTCATTGCCATCGTTACATTATCCTGGATCATCATGATAGTAGAGCGTCCAGCAAACTAACAAACTATTTATGCCACTTTAGTCACGGTGACGTGGTAGAATACCAACAAAAAAACGTGACTAACCCCTAAAAAACTCTTTCAACAGGACTACAAGAATTATGTAGACTTCTTCATCGAACGTTCCTCCTTGATGAAGCCAAGACTTGAGCTGATGGACATAAACATGTAGAGGGACCGCGTTTACAAAGCCGTGGCTAAGAAGAATAAGGCAGCCAAAGAGGAATAACTAGTAATTCATTCTAATTAACCTTTTAGCCGTAAAACCACCCAATAGTATATGGACGAATAGTATACGCCCATAGAAAATTAAATACTTACTCTGTATTTTTACAGAGTATATCAGTTACTGACTACGAACAAATAAAACACGGAAGCCGCACGCCATACCAAATTGCCTTTCAAAAACGGTCCTGAATTTTAGTTGACAAATGTCACCCCCTCTTCAATGCATCACAGTAATGAATTTCAATATCAACCTATAAAAACTTAAACCACCATTTCAAAATAGTTGTGATTGGTCCGTCAAAGTTTTGATTGGCTATATTCTATAAACATTTGTCAAAGACGTTGCGCCGAAATATGCGTGGCCTATGTCCTGCCCATCTTGGCACAATTGAACAATTGTGGGCATTTTTGAGCAGGCGTTAGACGTCCATGTTATATATGGTCGCAGGTTACTGAAAACCCCAGTCCCCATAGGTATACTCTGGCGAACCAGATTTACAATAAAAAAATCGGCAAATTATTATTTTTTTACAGATGGTGCCTTTTTTAGGCTCTAGTGCGAGAAGTGAGTCATTTTACGTCAGGTCAAACTTCGGAAGGCCATCTGTACTAAAAAACGTCGTACGAGACACGTGCGAAAAGGAAATTCGTAACTAGTGTCGATTTAAAACACTCCCTTCGGTCATGTTTTAAAACATCGCCACTCGTTTCGAATTTCATGTTTTTCGCACTTGTGTCGTAATGTACTATTTTATAGGCGTACGTACACCTCTTTGTTTTGATTAAGACCATAACAGTGAAATTTTTTTTAGCAATAGAGTCGTTTAGGTTTTTGATTCGTAAATTTCTTCCAGGTCGTCGCTCCATCTTGTGGGGGGCCTTCCCACGCTGCGCCGTCCAGTTCGTGGTCGCCACTCGAGAACACGCCGACCCCACCGGTCATCGGTCCTCCGGGCAATGGATGCGGAAAGCTCGCGACCGATCTTTGTGGAACTCTCTGGGGGAGGCCTATGTCCAGCAGTGGACGTCAATTGGCTGATGATGATGAAATTTCTTCTCTCAGATTCTACGTTACTTTGCTGAGAACAAGTTTCAAGTTTCGGGTGTCAACTGACACAAAGATCACGTAAAGGTAATTTGAATAGTGTTTTAATAACAAAATTCTTGGCCACATTGACGCACGTAATGTAGGTATTTTATTGCATTCTTCATATGTGCCGCGAATCGCTCGAGCGGTCACACGCTCGATAAAGTGTAGTTAAAAAAACGTATGTGCTATTTATAGTGTAAAGTGGTATCTAAAATTTGACTTTAGGTTGTTACAACAGTGAGTATGTTACTTATTTTGTTAAGAAATCATGTCGCTCTTGGGCTTCAAAATTCTGCCACGTGGTATTATTTGTAGAGTCGCAATATTATTATTATTATCAGGTGCATTCCACGAAAAAGTCTACTTTGTTGGGAACGTAACGGCTATGACAGCTACCTTAGAAATACATGGAAAGTGCGAGAATTCTCTATAAATACAAATACCCAGTTATAAATTTAAGATACGTTAAAAATTTTAATCGTAACTTTCTAAGATGTACGCGAATATCGGCCTCCGGTACCCAGCATTCTCGTCGAATGCACCATCATTAGCCAAAAGACGTCCATTGCTGAACATTTGCTGGTGGTAGGACCTTGTGCAGGGTCCGCCCAGATAGCTACCACCGTCTTACCCGTTAACCTGCCGCTAAATAGCACTGTTTGCTGTGTTTCGGTTTAGGGGTAAGACAGGCGTTGTAATTACTGGCATAGAGGCAATCTATCTAAGTCCTCAGGTTAGGCAGTGCATAGGCGATTTTTTGATCACTATGTCCATGGGCCTCAGTTCCTGCTTTCCATCAGGTGGGCTGAGAGCTCAGTTGTCTACCTTCGTCACATAAAAAATAGGCCGCCGCCAAAGATTGCCACAATGACCGGTCCTGCGCCACCCGCATCCATCGGACTCCTGTGACCTTCACCAGGTTATTGTGAGTCCACATTGTTGGAAAACGGTAATAATTGCATTTGTTGTTTGTTGTTATACTGAAGTACTAAGTGGTGCCTGCGATCTCGTCTGCCACACAGGCGATTTTGGCGATAAAAGCCTTTCTCCGAGCGTTTCAATCGCCGTGACTTCGGTGACAACATTATTACCTGATTCCCGTAGGTTTCTTAAACATTTTTTTGGATATCTTGGTAATTGTCAATTACGTCTACCAGTATATTCAAAAGTTCTTGCATCTCTCACGGGATTCGTGTAATAAGGCTGCCACCGAAGTAACAGCGGTTGAAACGTTTGGTGAAATGCCCATAAAATCTGTCCTTTCTCGAGTGTGAAACTATCTTCATACAAAATTGCAAGAAATTATCGGTCCAGCGGATTAAACGGGGAGAGGTAATAGACAGACAGACAGAATTACTTTCGCATTTGTAATATTATTATTCAAATATAATTAAAAATCGTCATTTATGGTTCGTGTGAAAACATAATCTCATTTATATTTCGATTTATAATACTTATTATATATATTTGTGAAAACAATAATATTTTAATTCGTGTAAGTAGTTTTAGTGGACTGATAGCCTAGTAAAGGTCGAAGAACTCCGCTGGATGTGGGTGGTGCAGGACCGGTCATTGCGGCAATTTTTGGGGGAGACCTATGTTCAGCAATGGATGTCTTTCGACTGATATAATGATGATGATGATGATAATGAAGTCGTTTTAGAACATTGTTATATAGGTTTCAGTTATTAAATTTCCAGAGAATCAACAATATTTTTCTTTTCAGAAAGGCTGTAACGATGGCTTGCAAGAAAGGAATAGTGAATGAAGCATTTGATATCCAAAAAGATAACTATAACAATAACACAGATGATTGTATGAAAGAAAACAATACCGCTACCAACGATAATGGTTTGGATAATAAAAATATCGCTTTTGATGAAAATCATGGAAATAACACGAAGTTAAACATTGACGATAATATTATTAAACGCAATTCTATACAATCCAGCGAACTTGAAGACAATGAAAATGTTAATGAAAGAGAAAATAATATTGAAGATACAGATAATGTAAAAAGAGTTAATGATGAGAATAGCGAAAATAATTCGGAAATCAACGTAAATGAGTTAAGTAAAGTGAAGTTATCTGGTGTTTTTATTAGTCTACGTAAGAAAACTAAGAGAAAAGTGTGGAATAGACGATCGACGAAAGGATACGATCTGCAGAAGGGAAACAAGTGAGTGTTTAGTTTTATTTTAGTTAACAGTGTTAATAAAGCAAAATATGATTGATGTGTTTGTATTTTTAAACAATATTTATTAATTTCAAGTCATTCGATTATCAGTATGGCATACTATAATCCTTGAAATACGTTATAGTTAATGATATTATATTACATTTTACATTGGTACACTACATTTTGTGAAGGATGTATTCTGTACAATGTGATGGATGTGAATCAATTTGTGCTTTGAAAACTTCGTTGCCTGCAAATAAACATTTTCTATAAAGCAGATTAACTACTGTCAGATCGGGATGCTTAGCCAAGTTGCCAATCGCTAGCGCTTGGTAGCGTATCGTAGTTTTCCCTCTCTGTCACTCTTGCTTCTTAGTGCGACAAAGACAGTTAGCTGCCTTTCGCTTACGATTGACGTTTAAGCGCTAGCGATTGGCAACTTGGCTAAGCACCCAGTAGGCTTAGCACAGAATTAGTGCGACAATATGTCGCTGCGAGATCACTATCCATCCCTCTTTTATTCGTGTAGTTAGTAAAAGATGATAAACCTATCTCGCGGCGACATACCTGACATACCAATCATGTGCTGAGGCTTTTGTTGAAAAGTGGTCGCATATGTGATGCTCATGCTACGTATGCATAAGAGCCATGTGTGATGTCTTACATACTGAGGGTCTAGGCACTTGTCGTATAAACGTTTATAAGTCGTAAAAGTTTCATTACAAACACAAATGCGAGATGTTTGTGACGTTTAAATACAACATTACATTACATATTGCAATGTTATAATTTATTGACTAAGGTCAGTACGGATAAGTCCGGCATGTTTTATTTCGAAGGAAAGTCCGTCATATGCGTCTTATACTGTTCAATTAGTAGGTAGATGGACTTTCCTGATAGACGGTCTTAAGACATCCTTGACTGATGCATAATATCCTTACTAGTTTCTGTCGCTGATTTGACTGACTAGGTTATGCCAAGAGACTAAGAATTGTAAAGGATTAAATAATTCATGACTTATCGTATCATGTAAACTGGCTAGCAAAATAACTGTCTGACTGCTCGCGGGTATAAGGTCATGCCTGAAACGTCAGGACAATAATATATTTAAGGTAAGTTAATGAGACGGATTCCAGTTTTTTCATTAAAATACGAATGATAATCGTAATAGTTTAATAGAATGAGTAGTGTCGACATTTCTATCGATATTTATTTATTTATTTAACCTTTATTGCACAAGAAAAACAAGATTATTGTACAAAAGGCGAACTTAATGCTAAAAAGCATTCTCTACCAGACAACCTTCGGGCAAAGCAGATAGGCTGTGGACGATGCAACAAAAGCTTATATTACTTATGTGTGAGTAAAACATCAAACATTTAGATTACAGTATACTTAATACGTACATATTAATAATATAATAGACATACATATATACTTCCTAATAATATACATATACCTATATACCTATAGTAGTAATATATATTATTTTTTATCAAAAATGCAATTCTTGGAAAAATCTTATTTCTGCGATTTTGCACACATAGTAATGTCAGGAGTTATGAGTTTCTTATGGCTATTAGGTAGCATCTTGTCACAAACTTTATACCATTCTGACACAGTTAAAATACAATGATACCTAAAATAATAATATTATTTATTTCACAATGAAATGAGAAGCTTGACTTTATTTAAGACATAAGACATAAGACATAAGACATTTATTTCCATATTATTTGCACAAAAATGTTATCGGTCTCTGCACTCGGCGCAGCCGGTATCGCAGAAGACCGTTAAAAGACAATGTAGATATATGAACTTGTGTATGTATATGTGTATATGAGTGTGTTGATATATGTATTTATATGAGTGTGTTGATGTATGTGTGGCTACCTCACTATTTTTATAATGTTTTCTATATCATTAAAGCTAAAACTTTTGAGTAACAATTGAACCTTAATTTTGATTTCTCTGGTCGATAAGTCTTGAATGGGGATTTTTGAGCAAATTTTATTATAAATAAAAGGATGAAGAAATGTGCAGAATTTTTGAGCAAAAGCCGAATTTGTTGCAGGAGTAGGTACTCTGAAGTTGCGTTTTTGTGATAGTTCAGTGAAATCTAGGGAGTTTAGAGCTTGTCGATGATATCTTAATACTACTTGCAATATAAAACTCCCACGGACATTAAGAACATCCATCTCTTTGTAGACCAATGTAGTTTGAAAACGGGGACGTTCTTTGAGTATAATTTTAAGAACTGATCGTTGAGCTCTTTCTAGGATGAGTATATATTTTTTCGCTGCTCCACCCCATGCAGTAATGCAATATGTGATGATTGAATGGCAGATGGAGTGATAAATTATTTTCAATAGCCGTCTATTAGCAGAGTTATGTAGATTTTTAAATACATAAATTAGTTTGCGAACACGTTTGGCTGTAGTTAGGATATGATTTTTGAAGGTAAGATTTTCATCAAAAATAACACCAAGGTATCTTACTGTACAACTTCTCTCAATATGAGCACAAGTACAGGGTGAATGTTGTGGTTGGTGATGAAAATGATTGGCACAGGTATGAAGAGCGATATTAGGGACAGTTACTGGCGCTGAAGCTTTGGTTTTATAAAAACAAACAAATTTAGTTTTAGGAATATTCAGGGTCAGTAAATTGGCCTGAAGCCATCCTGCTAATATACCCAAACCGTATTCTGCTGATTTTTTTACTTCAGACCAAGAGTTGTCATGAAAAATAATGGCAGTATCATCAGCATAACATAGGACGTCAGCATTGATCCCATTAATGCTTGTTATGTCATTTATATATAAAATAAATAAAGTTGGGCCGAGAATGCTTCCCTGGGGGACACCGAAATCTATTTCATTACAGTCACTTACGTTTGGGTTTATTTTCACACGTTGTTTCCGATTTGATAAATAACTTGTAAACCAGGCTAGGGCATTCCCTCTGATTCCAAGAAGTTCAAGTTTACTAAGCAAGATAGGAATAGAAACAGTATCGAATGCCTTAGCTAAGTCGAGAAATATACCTATGCAAGCCTTGTTTTCATCTAAATAATTTGAGATAAGTTTGGTCATTAGTTCTACTGCATCCCCAGTCGATTTATTTTTCCTAAATCCGAATTGTCGTTCTGAAAAAATATTGTTTTTTTCAGCGAAACTAACCAAACGTTTACTTACAATTTTTTCCAAAATTTTTGAGAAAATTCCAAGTAAGGAGATGGGCCTGTAGTTTCCTGGAACAGACTTGTCCCCAGTTTTGTGTATTGGAGTGATTACAGCTGTTTTCCAGTCACTGGGAAAGATACCCTCCGATAGACTGAGATTATATATGTGCGTGAGAGGAACCGTGATATAATTTTTGACAGCTTTTAATAAATTATTTGTTATACCGTCTAGACCTGGGGCACAATCATTTCTAAGATTGAGTATCAGAGATTCTACTTCTGCTTCATCAGTTGGTTTTAAGAAAAGGGATTGTGACGGGGAATCATTTATTCTGATATTTTTGGCTAGTTCTTCTTGACTTTTGTTGGTTTCAGTGAGAATGTGGTTGGCTAGAGTTTTACCGACATTGGAGAAGAAATCATTACAGGCGTTAAGAGAGTCAGTCACAGAGTTCATGATTTTCGTAAGTTCAAGTGATTTTTGGGAGTCTTTCCTTGTAAAGGTTATATTTTTAATGGTTTTCCATAATTTTCGCGGGTTGTTTTTACTGTCATCTAATTCTTTGGACTCGTATTCGTGTTTTAATTTGCGAAGAAGATTATTATGGAAGTTTTTGTAACGGGTATATACCAATTTTGTTGCCTCGTCGTTAGGGTTATTTCTGTATGTTTTATGGAGGTAATCTCTATGTTTTGAGCAACGGACAAGATTTATTATTATAAATTTTGTATTCTTTAGAAATAACGTCATATTGTTCGCGAATATAGTGGATAGGTATCTAATATCTATATTCATTCAATGTATTAATATACAGTATGTTTCACCTCGTAGAGCAAAGAAAGAAACCCATTAATGTTTAAATCATACTAAACAACTTTTACTATGGGGCCAAACTCGAATTCGTGAAAAAAAAATTACTCTACCATACAACGTGTTCATGATCACGCAATCAAAATGTATGAACGTGTAAAATTTTTTTTCGTGAATTCGGGTTTGGCTCCATAGTAAAAGTTGTTCAGTATGATCTAAACATTAATGGGTTTCTTTCTTTGCTCTACGAGGTGATACATACTGTATATTATGTTGTGTACCTTTTATATATCGTCGGCTGACAAGCAAAACTCACTATAAAATCTGTCACTACTCTTAGCAACCTCTTATGTCAGTATTAAATCAGAACTGAGATAGGAGCTATATTTCAAGTAGGTATTTGTTACTTAGTACTGATTTTTCAATCCCCAGTTAAAAGTAACTGTCAAATAAATGTTAGCTCTATCCTTTTTTGACTGATGACCAGCGATAAGGATGGTAATACTTTTAACTGACGCATACTTTTAACTGAGGATTGAAAAATCAGCCCTTAGTGAATTTTGCTTGTCAACCGACGATATATCGTCGCCTGGTACCCACATCACAAACCTTAATTGAGCTTACCGTGGGACTAGGTCGATTTGTATAAGATGTCCCAAGATATTTATTTATTTATGGAGCTAACCCAGAAATCTCATAAAAAAATATGAAAAAGACAATTTAATTTTAGATTTCGTGGTTGGCCTCATAGTAAAAGTTGTTCTGTATAACCTACTAAATCACCCCGTTTAAGGTTTTCGGTGGCTCGTGTAACACCCTGTATATGGAGAATATTTTTAATTAGTAACTTTCCCCATAGGAAGATTTGAAATTTACCAGGCAGCGGAACTTTGGTGCCGATGACATCATTATGACGCAAATTAATTGGGATATATAAGTCAGCCTCCGTAGCCTAATTGGTAGTGACTCTGCCTACGAAGCTGGAGGTTCCGGTTTCGAATCCCGGCGAGAGCATTATTTTGTGTATTTATTTATCACAAATATTTGTTCCTTGGTCATGGCTGTCTACTCGTATGTATTTAAGTATCTATATGACTGTATCTATCTATTATATACAAGGCTACTTTTTCACCGGTACAATAATTTTTCCCACATATTTGGTATCGATAATAGATTACATTTATCAAATAAAATTGTCATTTTTTTTTCGTTTATTATTAATTTATCCTTCATGCAAAATAATGGGCCTATTAATGATAAGACGTCAACGGGGTGCGGGACGCAGAGGGCGGCGGAAAGGGGTGAGCGACCTGCGCACGAGTTGGCAACATAGCAGTTACCTCAATCTCGGTGACTAGGTCAGGGACGGTCAGTGTCACGGTTGACGTAGGTATGTGCGCACGCGCCGCATCGTACTACCTTCAGTCGGAAATTGCTCGTACAAAATGTTTCGTAGTTATTTTCTCATTGGGGAAAATGCAGTGGCAGCCCAGCGGCTATACGCTGAAGAAAGTGTGCCCCGCCCCCGCCTGGAAAATGCCATAGTCGGGGGAAGAAAAGTTTTTGGTCACATTAAATCCTACAGTTTCGGAAGCTTTTTCTAATGAATATTTAGGGTATACAGATTCACACCATGCAATAATCCCCAGTGCCGCGCGAGAGCTTCTCATCCAGTCGAGGACTTGAAGGTCAATAATTGGAACAGCACGTTCAATAATTTCTACCTTCGATATTATGCTTTCATTCTATTGTTTCAGATGATTTATAATATTAACCACCATATGGATTTAATTGTCCGAAATAAATGATTTTTATTTATTTTTTATTTTATTTATAATTAAGGAAAAAAAAATCCCCAGTTTTTTCGTAAAGCTTACACAAAAAAAACTATACCTTATTTTTTTTTCCTTATTTGATAAAAAATATAACTTACAAAATCTTGCAAAAAATTCGAAAATTTGGTCATTGGACCAAAATAAAGATATAAACGTCGTAGTAACTTTTCTCCGCGGTGACACAGTTGCATCTATTTTTTTTTCACTGTTATTATTTTATTTTGCTTATAACGATGATCTATTTCTTAGATAATATGTTTATTAACACGCAAAATAAAAATAAAATATTTTAAATATATTAAGTGCTTTACGAGCAATCGACATTAACAGCTATAATCTTAAAACGAATATTTTTTAAATCCCGCCTTCCCGCGCATGTGCCTACGATACGTGTGCGGCGATGCCGTGCGCTGTGCGTGAAAGAGAGAGGTATAGTTATATATACAGGGTGTGGCCAATAATAGGAGCTTTAAATTTAAGCGATGAATCTTTGGACTATACGCAATTACCTAGACCTTATCATAATGCTTCAAAGTTAACCAACTCTGAGATATAGCACTTCAAAGTTGCAATACATAATCAATGTATTTAACCATCGTTAAATTGTCGTTAACGATCGTTAGATGTCTTGGTACAAGGTGGTTTCTTGGTACCGAGGCGAAGTTTCATAATCTACTCAATCGAAACTAGTTCTTAAGCACAGGTATAAAGAACAACTAATCGCGTGAGAACACGTTTATTTTGACAAGTTTGTTTTAAAATTCTACAAAAAGATGCCCTAGCAACAAAGAGGTTTTTACTTTATCATCGGAAGTTTACAATGACACCTCGAAAAAGACAGCGAACCTAGTACATCTTGGGTTTGATTGCCGCTCGCGAAATTGTCGCGGCTACTCGTCTCGTTTTGATTGTATTGATTAAAAAAGCCGCGAGAAGGCCGTGAGTGACTATCAAACACAAGATGTGCTAGACCCACCAACGACTGTTTTGTACTGTAGAGGGGTGCCTGTCGTGTCGCATAACGTCGATTGTTCTAAAATTTTTTGGCCGAGAATGTTTGGCATAATGTTACATGGCATACTACTTGTTTAGCCTACTTAATTTTGCGCATACACGTTTAAAATACCTACACCATATTTATTCTAATATTCATTACTCGAACGTCAAATGACCTAAAGCATAATAATCCTAATGTTCATTGTAATAAATATTGTTTTCCTTACTACTCGAAATGTCAATTTTCACTGCGCCTACTTTTATCATGTCCGAAATTTCATCCAAAAAGGCATTTTAATAACAACATGCAAAACATTTGAACAACAGGGTGAATGGTTAAAAAAATATTCAAGTAATAAACTAGGGTAAAACCGACGTGGATTGGTTAGATTTCGAAGCTAGGGCGGAGTGAATGGCGTAGTCTTTAAATACTTAAGTATTTTTAATCAATTGTTTACACATCCTCATACTTACAAAACCAAAAAAAGGGGGGACGGGGGGCGAAGCCTCCATCAGGGGGGCTCGGGGGGCGAAGCCCCCTGCATTAAAAAAGAAATAATCTGAACCTTCCCCTACCTTAACCTGGATAGGTTCGTTAGGTACCTTTTACCCTTTAGAGCGGAAATAGAAGCCCCGCGCAGCGGGGCTTCGTTAGAGTTGGACTTTCCCGAGAACGTTCTCCGTTTTGTATGGTAAATATTCTCGAGGGAGAACATTCTCCATACCAATCGGAGAACGTTCTCGAGCACGGCACAACTCTAGGCTTCGTCGACCGGTTCCCAGGTCAAAATTGCTCACTTAAATTCTTTGGACAACAGGGCTAATTATTCAGTAATAGTTAAGTATACGGAATCAAAATTTTTTTTTTAATTATTTAAAGGTAGGTAATCACTTTTAGTACATTAAATAGTAGGAACATCACCATTATGAACATACCTGGGATAACTCGGGGCATTTATACGAAAGTGATGTAGCAAAATATTTTATCGACTAAAAATATATCGATGTTACTGTGAATGACAACTTCAAAATGTTATTCGGCATAAATAAATATTAGGCACTTACTCTTCAATTAAAATAAAAAATAACTTTAAACGGGTAGTTACGCATTCTTTTAAAATAGTTTTCAAAATATACATTTAATATCAAAATGTCAATATTTAAATTGTCATTTGGATTAAAATGACATCTGCATACTAGTTTTTACTATCTGAAGAGGCCCAATATCAGATAATTATGACATTGAACCTCTGTACTGTAATTGAGAATGTTCAATAAGCACATCTTTTATTATAATTATATCGACATATTTTTAATCGATATCAAATCCCTATAACTTGCCCCCAGTTATCCCAGGTATGATTATGAACAATAATTTTTCGATACATATACATTAGACACAAAGATCATTAGGACAAACAATATTTAGGAACAACCAAGTTAGGATTAACAATTTCGTCATAACAAAAATATGCGCAACAATGTTTATGCCATACATTTTTCGGCGTAAAGTTGTTATGCGACAAATTTTTCGAAATAAAAACATTATGCCACCCGATATAGACCCACTGTAGAGGTTTTGATTTTTATTTGAATTCCAACAAATATGTTATACCTACTAGATAGTGCACCAAAAAACATAATTTAGCAAAAACGAGACTTATTTCAACACTAGGTCCTAGAGTAGATATTTCTTTATAAGCTAGGAACGGTCCTGGCGAAAAGTTTACTGCTGCTAGGGTGTCCTTGTCTAACGTCTTGTCGGATACCTAAAACAATCTTTTAGACTAGAAGAAATGGTAGAAAACTTTTTAATCATTACAATCGAAAAGAGGTGGGTATCTCCCAGTTGCTGTCTAACACAAGATTTGCTAAGCCGCACATGGCATATTTATAGCAGTCCCTTTGCTTTACCTAAGACAGGACAGTTATAAGGTAACCATAAAAACATCAGTTTCCGGTAAAACCGTGATCGGTCATTGGTTAATCAAGCTTTGTTATGAAGTAGCCATAGCGACGTCAGCATCCGTGTAACTCGCGGGATCGGTCATTGGCCACCCGAGTTTTGTTATAGCAACGTCCGCATCGTTGTTGAACATAGTTCGGCGAAAGTCGTTGATAACGAATCAAGCTTTGTTGTAATGTAACCACAGCAACATCAGCATCCGTGGAATTCGCGGACTCGGCCATTGGCTAACTGAGTTTTGTTATTATTTAACCATAGTAACGTCTACGTCATTGGTGAACAGATTTCGGCAAAAGTCGTTAATAACGAATCGATCCCGATCAGTACTGTGTACCGACTAATTTACGAACTGTAACAAGTGACTCAACAATCCCGGTTCGCGACTGTACCTTCTGTTTGACAATGACAACATCACTCGGCCTGTCCTTTTCTTTTTTCGTCTCTTTTTAATCAATATAGTCCAATATGGACGGGTAGCCACGAGAAAGCTGAGTGTTTCAGTCACACACAAGATATGCTAAGCCCCCGGATACTTACACAATCGTTTTATAAGCCATTTGTCCCGTGTTTTGTTTGGCCATGGTAATTTCAATAGAAAGGGACACAATTCTGACAGGAGTCATCTCACGAAGACCGTATTTGTTTTACTCTTTAGTGCACAATTTAGTAGTGGTATCTTTGCATTCGAAGCCATAGACCATGCAGTTGTAAATGCGAACTTTTTTATGTGAAGTCACTTTCTCTACTATTACAACATAATGACAATTTACGTCAAGTTGTTATATCAAAACATTACCAAAAATAATAAAATTAATTATAAAATTGCGAATTGCGATGCACACGAAACACATAATTAATAAGAAAAG
The DNA here is from genome assembly GCA_025490895.1 of Thaumatotibia leucotreta. Taxonomy (NCBI): domain Eukaryota; kingdom Metazoa; phylum Arthropoda; class Insecta; order Lepidoptera; family Tortricidae; genus Thaumatotibia; species Thaumatotibia leucotreta. The sequence continues at coordinate 59,421 of JALPQI010003094.1, read as the reverse complement.
TAAGCCAATCATTGTATAAACGACTTGTCAACGAATATTATCTGAGTTGATAATAGAACCAAGCACTATTGTTGTCATCTCAAAGCAACGTATACCAAATGCAGTTCTGACTGACCTGTGGGTTTTCACTTCCAACCAGATTAGACATGAGCGCCGCGCCGGCGCGCCGCCGCCGCCGGTAAAATCTTCGCGCCGCCGCCGCCGACGCCGCCACCGGCGTGGAATCGGCGTGACCTTGATGAGGCATCACAAAATTACGCTTCTTTTAATACCGACAATTGAATGTCTTTAAATAGCTAAAATCGTTGAAAATATCACCTTTCGAAAAGGTTTGACAAATATTATGGTTGTTCAGTTGAGTATAAAGATATGTATACGCCTGGAAGTTACAAAATTATGTATCCATTTAAGTTAGTAACCATGTTTGGTTTTCTTGTTCTCGGTTGTACTTCTTATATTCGTGTCAGTAATTCTTAAAACCAATATACTTAATTACGAGTATATACTCTTAATGTTTCTTCTTGACGACTTAAACCACAGCGGACGTTAACCAGAACCTTCAAGATGTGGTTCGCATTCTCAGGGAGGAAGGTACGAGATTTTGTGAAATGCAGCGCAGATCCGAGAGATCAGTAAGCACGTTCGATAGAGCGATCGTCAGAATAACACAATGTCAAAGGTATTCGTACAATCTCTAGGAAAAAGCCACCTGACGTAGCTCGTGGAGAAGTCGTTACTTCGAAACCGGCAGTCCTTTCCGAAGTGAAAGACTTCTATGGCCGATTATACGCTTCGCATGCATCACGACCTGATCCCGAAAATAGGATTGTAGACCCACTTTAATACGCCACTACACCAAAGACCTGCTAGAAGTCAGTATCGGCGAAATCGAGATCGCTCTAGAGCAGCTTAAAAACGGAAAATCTCCTGGATAGGATAGCGTTACAATAGAGTTGTTAAAAGCAGGAGGTAAGCCCGTACTGAGAGAGCTCCAAAACCTTTTTAACTCTGTCCTATTCGAAGGGAAAACTCCGGAGGCATGGATTACAAGTGTGGTCGGCTTGATTATCAAAAAGGTAGACAAAACCCTGATGAAGAATAACTATCGACCCATTTATCTTCCAGGCCATGTCTATAAGCTGTTCCCAAGAGTAATCACGAACCGTCTTTTGCGGAGACTCGACGAATTCCAACCTGCGTAACGGGCTGGATTTCGGAGCAGATACGGCAGCATAACCACATCCACACAGTGCGACAAATTATACAGAAGACCGAGGAGTATTATCAGCCCGTGTCTAGTATTTGTCGACTATGAGGAAGCCTTTGACTCTATTGAGATCTGGTCTGTTCTGGAGTCTTTGCAGCGATTTCAAGTTGATTGGCGATAAGATGTCTCTACGAGACCGCCATCATGTCCGTTCAATTACAGAATCAGCAAACGAATCCTATACCCATATCCTACCCTTGCATAGAGGCGGGACACAATGGGGCGTTATCTCCCCGAAATTGTTCTCAAATGCAATGGAGGACATGTTTAAGACGCTGAGCTGGAAAGTATCAACATTCAACATTAATGGCGAGTACGAGAGGTATATATGTATACCTCGGGTAAACATTGCAGTTGGGTGGGACTAGGAACAACTTCGAGGAAGAGGTGAATAGAAGAATTCAGCTTGGTAGGGCAGCATTTAGGAAGCTACGTCGAGTCTTCACATCGTCGATCCCACAGTGTCTGAAGACAAAAGTCTTTAATCAGTGCGTCATATCCGTCATAACGTACGGAGCCGAAACGTGGCCGCTGACGGTACGGCTGGTGCACAAGTTCAAGGTCGTTCAGCGAGCTTTGGAAAGGGCTATGATCGGCTTCTCTCTGGGGGATCGAATCAGAAATGAGGTTATCCGGCAGAGAACCAAAGTGATCAACGGTGTACTGCCATTTGGCAAATTATGTTTCCCAAATATGACTTCCCAAATAACTTATCGCAATAGTCTCATTTCCCAAACAAATCTTTAGCAAAGTTACATTTCTCATTTTATTCATTTGGTCACGAGCCGAGCGAGCGAAGCGAGCGTGCCGCGGTAGCGGCCGGCGAGTGCCAGAACCGACTGTTTTGTTATTCCCTCGGCATTGCGTTCCCTCATCAGTTTCATCTAAATTACTGTTTAGAACCCGACTTTTAATTGTTTATCAACATATAAAACCCCGTGTGAGCTTTTATTAAAAAAAAAACATAAACATACCTATACAGGGTGGGCCCTGTAACTAAAGCAAAAAATCAAATGGAAGACTCCTCTTACTGCCTCTAGTTATTCGCAAAAGGTCCCAGTGTTTCCCGTTAGTGTGAAAAATTATTTGCCAAACATTAGTAAACCAGCCCACCGTATTAGCAAGCTGAAATGCCAGAGGGCTGGCTATATTAGCTGTAGAACCGACAACCGTTGGGGTAAAGGAGTTCTTGAATGGAAACCGCGTGTCGGCAAGCGTAGTGTAGGACGCCCTCAGGCAAGGAGGAGCGACGAAATCGCAAATGCGCAGGATGGCAGGCAGCAAGATCGAAGAAGGTGGCGTGAAATTGGGGAGGCCTATGTCCAGAAGTGGACTGCGATAGTCCGATGATGATGTATTGTTAAGTGTCAATTATTTATCGATAGTTAAAGAGCATTTGAGTCAATCCGTCCCTGATAATTTGATTTTGCTATAGAAAATTTCGGTCCTTGCTGTTAATTCTATGAACAAATGTTTTCAAGGCCACGCCGCCGATACGCCGCCGCCGCCGATCATTTTTGACCGGCGCGCCGCCGCCGGCTATTTGGCCATCGGCGCTCATATCTAAACCAGATTAACAGTGAAATTCTTACTTAGTTTCGACAAGATCCTGTTCTCAGTACGTGTTATGTCGTGTCAGAGTGGAGTCAAATAAAGAAGCAGATCGTATCGTCGACATCATCGTAGTCGTGCCTATGTCTACAAATTCAATTAATTTAAGTGCAAGTTGAGTGGTTAAGAGTTCACCCGGTGAGATATGTGATTAGTGCACTATTTTTGTTGTAACCGTTTACTTAATAAACTGTTTTGAAGTCACTTTATGGCGTTTTACTAATTTAGTTATTTCGTCAGTTCACACCTGATAATTGAGATTGTGATCTGTTACGTAATGATGAAAAAAGTGACAAAGTAATCAATAAGTAGATAGGTATGTTTAATAAGCAATACTGATTCATTTAGATTCAATAATACGCGAAACCGATAGTACCTAAATGTCAATGTCAAATGTTCGACTGGACACATAATGTCTGCAGTACATTGCTGGGTCGATTAACTTTGTTAGAAAAATATAGAAAATTTATTTTTGTTTTTAATTAATTAAAACCATTTGGAGTTAATTACTGAATAGTTAAAGGGTCTATGTTTTCATTTATTGCTCTTATTACAGGCCACACCCTGTATACATTTTTGAATAATTGTAACACCTCATTTTGCGTCGGGAATTAAATACAGGCCCCTAATAGGTTACAAGTTGTATAGGTGCCTACATTTTTAACCGTCAGTTCAAAAACTGCTTAATACCTATTTATTTTACTACTAATTTTTATTTAAGACGTTTCTACTTCCTTCCTACGAAATTCCTTCTGTAATTTGACGCACCGTCCTGTCTACATAGTACCCCACCTACGTTTATCCGCTGCCCTGCGGCCGGCCGCGCATTTATGACGTCAGCGCCGCTCCGATTTATTTTAACAATAACCATTTCGAAAATTGTAGGAAATGCTTAGAGTATACATAGGGGATTTTTTTGGTATTGTGCCACAAATAATTATTGACAAGAGGTACATTAAAAAAATAAAATGTAGAATTAATGCGCCTGCACGTAAATCAGTTAAAACTGTAAAAAAAATAGTTAGCATTGAGTCACTGACGTAATTTTTTCTTTGGATGAGTATAATAATTGTCGGGTCATTATAGTAAAAAATCACCATTTGTTTAATTTCTGTTTGATTGTTATGAATTTTAAAAATAATTTTATTTTTTCTGACTATATCTACGATTATTCAGTGGTGAATTTTTAAAATATTGTCTTAAATATTCAGTTAGGTCCCTCGGATAATAAATCCCTACTGTAGGATTTATTGTTTCTTTTTATTAAACAATTAAATCTTAATATTGATTTTATGAAAAAACCTCCACACATTTATCAGGGATAATTAGATTCATATATTCACAAAACGATGTTTTATCATATTCCTGAAATAAATATACTGTAGGATTTAATGTAATTTTCTCGAACAAGTTAAAGTTTAGCTCCCGGACTACCAGTGTTATTAGCTATGGCCAGCCAGGTCAACAGATTTGACCCCGTGTGACTGTTTTTGTGGGGTGAGGGTAGGCCCAAAATTTAAAAGACTTAAAAAATCTAATAATAAGTGCATTTGATGAACTTAAAAGTGAAAACTACAGACTTGTGTTGGCAAATATCGAAGGAAACATTCAAAAACGGGCAAGAGCGTGTTTAGATAACCACGGCCAACATTTTGAACACTTGCTTAAGTATGTGAATTAATTAATTAGTATGAGAAATGGACTCCATTAATCAGGTATGTTTTTTTTATTCCAATCATTGTGCATAAAGTTGATTTCAAGTGTTTAAATACGCCTCAATGAAGAAAGTTTCTGTCCTTAGTGCAAGTATGAAGGAAGATTTGGGATCAAGTAAAATTTTTTTGCCAAGTCATAATCATAAGTTAATTATCATTGTCGCTTTTCTAAGCCGCCATGCCACGTGCGATGACGTTGTAAACAAACAGTTGCCAGTTCGTGTGTTTTGCTAGTTATGTACATTGATAATGCGTAATGCGTCCAATTTTCTTATTAGGTTTGCGGATAAGTTCAAACATCGGTATTTTAGTTTTTTTGTTCTAAAGGGGTAGTAACAAAAAATGTTAGTATTCTGTAACTTGGACTACTATTACGTATGTTGATTTATTGTACTGGTGAAAAAATAACCCTGTATATATATCGTCGCCTGGTACCCACATCACAAGCCTTAATTGAGCTTATCGTGGGACTAGGTCGATTTGTGTAAGATGTCCCAAGATAAAAAAAAAAGATAAAAAAACCTTCAAAGCCGTCAGGGGCCTGTGTTTATCAAAAGCTTGTAATACAAGCGGAAGTCCTTTTTTAATTAATGGCGATAAAAAGAGACTTCCACTTGTATTACAAGTTACAAGCTTTTGATTACCTCCAGCTTCGTAGGCAGGGTCACTACCAACTAGGCTACGGAGGCATTTTTATGTTAGAAACTTAGCAGAGTCACGCAAATTTGGTAACAACTATAACAATGACGTCGTTTGAAATGTAATTGGTTATTACTGCTATTAGACTTAGTTAGCAGAAGCTAACTAATCTTGGTTCCTCTTCACACATTGCAAAATGAAAATATCTTTAGGCACTGGTCTCACCGCGAGCTACTAAGCTATGAACTATTGGCTATAAACACGAACAAAAGATACGCACTTCCGTGTAAAAAAAAGAGACACGGCGATACTCGCCCGGCGATGATAACTGATAGCTGGGCGAACATAGCTATGTCTCTTTCATTTACTTTACACGGGAGAGCGTATGTTTTGTTCGTGTTTATAGCCGACAGTTCATAGTTTAGTAGCTCGCGGTGAGACCAATGCCTTAACTAACATGTGTGCGAAGCACATGATTGGTACGTCAGTATGTCGCCGCGAGATAGATTTTTCCATCTTTTACTAACTATATGAATAAAAGAATCGATAGTTTATAGAAGAAAAAAGATCGATAGTTTATCTCGCGGCGACATACTGTCACACTAATCATGTGCTAAGCCCCAATCATGGTCATTTACATTTAGCGATCAAAATGTCTGAAAAATTCAAATGTTTTTTTTTGGGGGAATTTAACTTTCGATTTTCCCGTTTTTTACGGGTCTCAAAAAGTAATCATTGCCACTATCAATGTCACTCCTTCCACCTATTTCGGTAGACGTTTTCTTGTTGACATCGCGTTTCTCCTTTTGCAAGCAAAGCAGCGCTTTGAGAATTAGATTTAATGAGTCATAGGTTTAGAGTAGAATATAAAAAGTGGAAACTTTCATTGATTTTTTCCGAAAGAATCCGAAAAAAACGAGCTAAGGGCGATTGTGCACCACAATGAATTTTACTGTCTGGCAGACCGAGTTTTCATGGTCCCATATGGCATGAAAAAAACGCATGATTGGCTTGTGCACTTGTCCGTCTTATTACTCGGAGGTGCGGCATAGTAGCATGAAAAAAAACGGATGATTGGCTTGTAAAATCGGACTATCGGGGACAGTAAAAGTCAGTGCAATTCCGGATGCAGTGCACAAGCATTAACACGTTTTTCATAGCTGTCATCTCGGATCGGAAAAATACTGTCCGGAATGGGGAAAAGTAAAATGTCGGACGGTAAAATTACGTATAGTGCACAAGCTACTATATACATTTAATGGCGTGGCATATCGGACCGTAAAAAACCGGACTACCGGACGGTAAAAGTCAGTGTAGTGCACAAACACCCTGATTGTAAAGAAACGGGATTTTTCCCGGAAATTTTCAACGCTATTTGTTACAGTTTTTTTAAATAAATTACCCGTTATTACGGCTCCATTGCAAACGCCATCTTCACAGAATAATTCAACTGAGATTTTTAAATAAAACTATGATAGTTCGAAACTTCGGAATGAAGTTAAAGTTAGTTAATATACGCGAGTTTATCCGTTTTCATAGTTTTATTTCATGTGTAATCCTCGCGGTAACCGAAGAAAATATTATGAGATTTTTAAATCATACTAGTACTAGTTATTTGTTATACAAAGGTGCAAAGAAATTGAAACACGAGCAAGCGAAAGGATTTTGTAGTTAATTCACAAACGTAGCGACATCTAATATTTATACGTATAGCTAGCTAGCTAAAATAGGTCATCTGCGTTGTATAAACAAATTAATCCATAATTCAACAACAGATAACGATATCTACAGCTCATTGTCAAGAGTAAGAACATTATAAATATTAGATACCTACGTATAATATAATGATATTAATATAACAAAGATAATCAGAAATTATTAGAGGGTTTAGCAGGCTAAGGAACGACCTGTGGAAATATTTAAATTGATAATTGCCAGAGTCTTACGCAGTTGATTTTTTCTAAGGTAAGCACATCTGTTACGACATTGTGGGATTATCCGCATTGTAAAAAAGTAACACCAATATCATTTTGTTTAATCATAAAACAAATTGATGTTTTCTAATCATGAATTGATTACAGCGCCCTGTATCGCAAATTCAACGCAACGGAGAGTTGTCGAATTTGCGGACGATTGTGGTAGACACACGTCTTTGAGTGGCTTAAGGTTGTAGTACCTTCGAAACATTAAGTACAGATGTCGCTAGTGATTAGTTTCGGAAGGTCGTCTGGTGTAATTGGAAGCACGTTGGACCGGCAATCCAGAGGAAACGGGTTCGAATCCCGTGACAACCAGAGTCTTTCGCAGTAGATTTTTTCTATGGTAAGCACATTGTGGAAAATGTCAAGTGTTTGTGACATCATAACTAGTGATCACTCCAGCTTTCAGCGCTCTATCTTGAACTGTCTCGGATATAATGTCAAAAATGTATTTTCTTAACATTTTTTTCATACTTGCGTATCTTCTAATTCATAGCAATTAGGTACAGCATCGAAACAAAGTCACAGCTGTGTTACTTTAGTGGGGCTGCAACCTAAAATTTTATTAGTACATTTCGATACAAGTGCAAATTTTTTTTTCCTACTAGGGTGAAAGTTGGAGCCCGAGTGAAACGAGGGCGACAATCACCCGAGTTAAAAAGAATTGGTGGTGATATTTTCTGGACCCCCTCCCCCCTGGCCAATATGACGTGTAATATTTTGCCAACCTAAGTAGTCCTTTTAATAATAACACTTGAATTTACGTACTTTTTTGCCAACTACTAGGTAAATGTTCGAGAAGTTATAAAACTTAGTGTTTAAGTTGTTTTATAAAAAGTAAAGATTTTTTTACTGGTTATAATGCTATTCAGCAGATTCGAGTCTAACAAAAAATTACACGTGATTTGACCGTTGACCACCCCACCCCTATGGTGATAATTGGTGATTTTTTCTTGACATAGCAATGTAGAGCAAATTCAAATTACGGCCACAATAATTATAAAAAAAAGACAAAGTAGGTACATCGAACAAAAGCTATACTTTTTGCGCCCTTTAATCGTATAGTGTTACCACTTTATAATTTCAACTGATATTTGCCAGGCTAAAAATACCGTCATAAAAGCAGTCTTTAACTTAAATGCCGTTTCATACAATTATTGTATTACTTGCGTTTGTTATAGTGCATTAAGTATAGCAAATTAATGGTAAATTGTATGCGCATAATTAATCAGCGTCGTCATTATAATAACGTCAGTTACCTATCTAGAATGTACTTATTTTTCCGTAGCCTAGTTGGTATGGTAGTGACCCTACCTACGAAGCTGGAGGTTCCGGGTTCGAATCCCGGCGAGGGCATTATTAGTGTATTTATTTATCACAAATATTTGTTCCTTGGTCATGGCTGTCTATGTATTTAAGTATCTATTTATTATAATATATATCGTCGCCTGGTACCCACATCACAAGCCTTAATTGAGCTTACCGTGGGACTAGGTCAATTTGTGTAAGATGTCCCAAGACATTTATTTATTATTATACACTAATCTGTTGCATTTCATTTCATCACAGGAAGTAAAATCATTTCATCTCACGAGTTTTGCGACCTCTCCAATCTTACAAAATTGCGAAAAAAAGTCCAAGACTAGTACAATTATAACAGCACTTGTTATCTTTTAGATTTAACGATGAAATAGCTATTTCACGCCACAGCTACACTTGATAACGTCAACAGCGATAAAAATAATAATAAAAACAAGCAGTGACAAACGCCGCGCTGAACAGAACGCACGTGTGTTTAAAAAGAAAAATTAAAAATAAAACCAATTCGCTGTCTGACCGTTTCGCGCCAAAAGTAAAAATAGAAGTTTGTTGTGATTCCGTAGTTTCGATTTTTTATTTGTAAATGTTAATGTAAACGGTTTATTAGTATTATTGATAATGATTAGAAATATTAATTAATGTGCCTAATGTGTGCATTGTGATAGGGAGTGTTTAAGCATAATTTTGGTTTAGGTTTAATGGAATATTTCCAAATCAGTTATTTACTTATTTCCTTGTGTCGGGTTACTTTTGCAAGAATTGAAGTGGTAAATAAATGTGTCATGGAATAACTCTGAATGTAAATCGATTATTTCATCATATTATCACTACTTCATTAGTGATAGAGGCGTAAGTAAAAGATAAAAAAACATATCATTAAAAAGAGGTGTTTCCGTATATACAGGATGATTTTTAAATCACTTGCCAAATAGATGGTTAACTCCGAGGTCGTATTGATGAAATTTTACTTTGGGACCGAAATCCGATTCGAGAAAAAACATACTGATGTTGCATACCTTTCCGTGTGGTTACGGCAGTAAGAATACATTTGTCACCAGTCACCATCTCAACTCATCCTGCGGGTGTCGTAAGAGTCGACTAAGGGATTGAAGTGTCACTGACCTTTCTACAAGATTGATGATGGGCAGCAGCGTCATAATAGTGGACACATTATTGTGATCGCCAATCCGCTTGCCCAGCGTGGCGATTATGGGCATTTACCTCCTAATGCGTCTATACACATGGTTAATAGGAGAGGCCTACGTCCAGCGGTGGACTATCATAGGCTGATGATGATTATGATGATGATACCTTTCCGCTTAGGTAATATAATAATATATCTCAGGGTTTGTATGAAACATCAGATTTTTTTTCGCGAGTCGGATGTCGGTCCCGTATTGATCAATATAACCTCGAAATTAACCCCCTAAAGCTTAGACAGGGATAAAAAATCACCCTGTTTAAAGCCGAGCCGCACACTTTGATAAATAAAGCAGCACTTTAAGGCGACTCGTATCGTACCTACTTTAATTTGACGGTTTTTTTTTAATTTCTGTTACACAGATACAAATTTTCGATGAGACTTTTTCAGTCACTTTTTTTTTCTTTTTCTTTTTTCCTGTTGACTACAGGTGACAGTAATTTTGCGCTGCTAACAATTTTATAGTATTTTATAATCGCGGAGTTGACACTAACACCTTGAACTTCCTGATTGGACGATTCTAAAATTTATTTTATGTTATTGGATGATGATTCATGATGTCAAATAGAAAGTTTTATTAAAAATACTCTGTCACACCAGCTTATCACTAGAAAAAGGGGGCCAAAAAAATTTAGGCACTGGTCTCATCGCGAACTACTAAGCTATGAACTATGGGCTATAAACACGAACAAAAAATACGCATTCCTGTGTAAATAAAAGAGACACGGCGATAGTCGCCCAGCTATGAAGCTATCAGCATCAGCTATCACCGCCGGGCGATCGCAGTGTCTTTTTTTACACGGGAGCGAATAAAAGGTCTCTTCTTTCTTTGTTCGTGTCTTTCTTTTGTTTGTATTTATAGCCGATAGTTCATAGCTTAGTAGCTCGCGGTGTGAGCAGTGCCGTAGGCGGGAAGACTTGGTTGTGCATAGAAAATTTTAATTTTCCGCCTTTTTCTACTGACAAGATGGTCAGACAGAATATATTTGAAGGAGTATACTTGAAGAAATAAGGACCAAAAAATGACCCGGCGTCACAAGTAAAAAAAAAACAAAGTTTAACTTTTTATTTATAAGAAAATACTTAAGTAAAGTTACAATGTTTTAGCTTAGTACGATCTTTAAGGTCTAAGATTATTTCCTAAACATTTTCACTTTGTTATTCTATGTTGTGGGTCTTCAGGTCTATGGGTCTTGTTATTGGTAGATTTTAAATACGATGGAAACCATAAATACAGGTACATTTTATTCTACATGTAGGTATTACTTTAGATAAAATTACTTATACCTACACATAATGTCCTTCAAATTATCTACAAGGTGCCCATGAGGAAACGGTAAAATTGTAACAGCATTATTCCTCAGGCTAAGAAGCGAGAAATGTTATAAGATTTTTGGTGAAATCTGGATTTTTTTTTTAGTATTTCGAATGCCTCACTACTTTTTTTTTGTTGATAAAACTATCGCAAAATTGCACTGTTTTTACTTAAACCAGGAAATTAAATATAATTATTGCAAATTACGTTTAAGGCGGCCGCTGCGGCTGAAAATGCCGAATTTTTAAAACGTAATATAAATATAAGGGCCTCGGCGAAGAGTACGATTTTGTACCGTTTGGCGTAGAAACTTTAGGTTTATGGGGCCCCAGCACACGCAAATTGGTTGCTGAAATCGCGAAACGTCTGGTTGATGTAACTAAAGACCGAAGAGCTGTTGACTTCCGCGCACAACGCATCAGTATTGCGATACAGTGAGGAAATGCCGCCAGCTTCCTCGGTACAATGCCACAAGGGCCAATCTTAGATATAGGTTAGGTTAAGTAGATTAGTTAGATTTAATCTATGTACATAAATTGTAGTTTTGAAAAAAAAAAATTGTCTATTTGAGTCTGTCAATTAAGTCAACACAACACGTAACAAAATCGTTTCCTAAAATGCGTTTTTCATCAAAAAACTGACATTCCTTCTTAAATTAGACGAAATTCGCCAAATCTTCATACGACATTTTTAACTTCAAAGGTCGGATATCCGCTGTTAAAATATTTTCCTTTCGTGGGCACTTTGTATACTAAACGCCAATCTTTTAAATAAGGAAGTAAATTGTGAATTTTATAAATTCCATAATACCTGCATATCTTTAGGTACAGCTATCGGCGTCCATTGACTCAGGCATCCGAGCGTTGCGAATCTAAATATAGATTTAGATACGGCGGCTTAACCTCGATTCAGACCAAGGCATCTTCAGATTTATTTAACGAATATTTTCCTCTATAGCAAATTCAACGCAATGAAGAGTTGTCGAATTTGCTGACGATTGTGGTAGACACACGTCTTTGAGTGGCTTAAGGTTGTAGTACCTTCAAAACATTAAGTACAGATGTCGCTAGTGATTAGTTTCACAATACGATTGACTAAATTCGCTGTGATTCACGGAGGGTCGTCTGGTGTAATTGGAAGCACGTTGGACCGGCAATCCAGAGGAAGCGGATTCAAATCCCGTGACAACCAGAGTCTTTCGCAGTCGATTTTTTCTATGGTAAGCACATCTGTTACGACATTGTGGGAATATTTTTGAATTTAATTTAACGTGAAACATAATTTGACGAAGGGGCTAGCACGATCTTCTAATGTGAGTAATGTGAATCAGTTTAGGACCTATTCTGGATCGAAATGTGTCTTATCTCATGTTATTGGTGGGGCCTTTACGGATACACTTCAACCCATTGGGATCTTTTGTGTAATTGCCCCCTGTTTCACCCACTCCAAAGATTGTTCTATCAACTCAATATGTTTGAGGATGGATCCTAGCGGTAGCGTTTGACCTCCTTCGGTTCCAGATAGCCGGTTCCGAAGTCTTTCATCCTTTGTCTGGCGAGGGCATGACATTCGCACATCAAGTGTTTCATTGTCTCCTCTTCTTCGCCAAACAAAACTGACAAACCGAACCTAAACTGTAAAGTTTTCTGAAGGTATGAATATTATATTTTTCCCTGATAGCCGTCGTCTTAAGGCTCAAGAAAATGCGGGTCTTTTATTTTTATTTCTTATAAATTATTAAGTGAGTGTGGTGATTTTTGTGCACTTTTATGGATGAATAGAGCCTAATGCGTTCGTTCGTAATCAGTACAATGAAAATAGAAAAAATTCTGTCACCGACAATGCCACTTGTGTCATTTTTTTTTTCTATTTCATTTTACTTGTTGCAGACGAAAGCACTAATGTCTGTTCAGCCATAAAACTGAACAAATGTCATCTCACTCACTTAAAAAAAAAGTTGCATTTTCTTGAACCGTAAGACAACGGCTATCTGGGAATAGTTATTTATTATACAAGGGGGCAAAGTTGTTGTTTAACTGTCGTGCCAATATTGAGACCTGAGCTAGCGAAAGATTCCAAAATTGAGCCACGAGCGTAGCGAGTGGTTCAAAAACTGGAATCTTGAGCATTGCGAAGGTCTCAAGGCACGAGAGTTGAACAAACTTTGCCGCCAAGTGTAATACAACTTTTTTCCCCTCACTATCGCGAGGAAATATGATTACAAATCTCATCCAAATGTTAATTAACTTAAAGAAAGTATTTAAAACTCAATGTCGAAACGTATCGTAGAATAGAGTTACTTATGGAACATAAATATTGCCAATGGCTTACAAAGTCACATGAGAAACGACCAATTTAACATGTGAGCTCCGATTGCGCATGTTTCCTACGGTCATACAGATCCACTTATACTAGGCAGTAGGGGGCTATAGGAATTAGAGAAATGTCAAATTACTTTATTCACAAGTGTGTAAAAAGCGTTTTTACCCGCTCGTATTAAAGGATAAACGAGCGCTTTACGAGCTAGTGAGGGGAAAAAATATAATATTCATACTTTCAAAAAACTTTACATAGTCAATTGCGTTTAGAAGATAGGCTTGTGATGGTACCGCGTCTAATCGTTTGTCGTCGTTTCTGTCACGTTCTAACAAGTATGCAAGTGCGAAAGTGACGGGTAGCACGATAAATCGATAAAACAGGGCCATCATAAACCACCTGCTATGCTATTCTCTTATTCACACATTCGACACTGCGTTCGTCAACGAGCTCGACGTCGAGACAGCCTTGTCTAAAATCCTAGCTGTTTTATTTGACATTAGGAATCGAGGCTGTGAGCGAGGTTGTGGGCGAGTTCGTCGCTGTTTTTCGTTAGAGAATACGAAGTTCGTACATTAAACGTCAAACTCTCGACGCAGTGTAGTTCCAGCTCACGCCGCATTCGTCGCCGAGCACTAGTGTCGTTTAAAGTACATTAGTGAATACCATTTTTAGGTTCGACGCTGCCGCAGCGCTGACACAGCGCTGACAGCAAGGCGGTTTCCTTAGTGAATAACACTGCTGGTGAAAGTAGCAGGAGTCCGCTTAATGCGGGTGGCGCAAGACAGGTTATTGTGACAATCTTTAGGGGACGAAAGACGTAGTGGACATAGGCCTATGTTCAGCAGTGGACATCTTTCGGCTGATATCATGATGATGATGATGTCTGCGCAGACGTGGAAAAGGAACTTGGCAAGTAGATAATTATAATAAAGCACTCTTGATTCTAAGATTGGCACCAGTGGCACCACTCCAGATTTAAGAATAATTATTATAACAATGATGTATAATACATCATTGATGTATAATTACAACCATTTATCAGTAGCATCTAAAAAGCATCATATCGCCCGGAGGACCGATGACCGGTGGGGTCGGCGTGTTCTCGAGTGGCGACCACGCACTGGACGGTGCAGCGTGGGAAGGCCCCCCACGAGATGGAGCGACGACCTGGTAAATGTTGCAGGTGTCCAATGGATGCGGACAGCTCACGACCGGTCTTTGTGGAACTCTCTGGGGGAGGCCTATGTCCAGCAGTGGACGTCAATTGGCTGATGATGCTGATGATCTAAAAAAAGCGGCCAAGAGCATGTCGGGCCATGCTCAGTGTAGGGTTCCGTAGTTATTCAAAAACGGCTGGGCCGATTTTGTTCAAAATAGTTTTATTTATGGTATTCTATAAGCCCACCATTCATGATTTATTTCATATTTTTTGGACCTACGGATGAAAAGTTAGATGGGGGGACACAATTTTTTTTTCTTCTGAATCGATTATCTCCGAAAATATTGACTTTAGAAAAAAACTTTGTTTTAAGACCCTTATTTTTTTAAGAGTCCTTTCCTATGGTAGCCCAAACTATAGGATTACAGCAAATAAAAAAAACATCCCTCTACTTCACCTGTTGTTGAGGTACCCGATTTTTTTTTAGTACAGATGGTGTACTTTTTAGGCTCTAGTGCAAGAAGTGGTTCATTTTACGTCAGGTCCATAACTTCGGAGGGCCATCTGTACTAAAAAACGTCGTACGAGACACGTGCAAAAACGAAATTCGACACGAGTGGCGATGTTTTAAAACACGATCGATAGGGAGTGTTTTAAATCGATACGAGTTTTTCGCACTTGTGTCGTAATGTACTATTTTCTAGTTCTTATTGTACTATTTTGTTGGCATGATTAATATGTATACCTGTACCAAATTGCAGACTTCTAGTATTAACGGCCACTGAGCTATGCTACGGACAGACGGACAGACGGACATGGCGAAACTATAAGGTTTCCGTTTTTGCCATTTTTGACGTGACAACGTCTTATAAATTGGTTTGCCGGGTGACACTTCAAGAAACTGCGTTACGCTCCGCTCACGTTATGCGCTCACAATGAGAGCGAGTGAGAGGCACGCGTCCCTTCCACTCGGGCATGGTTAGCCCGCCTAAGAGATTTTACCACTCAAAGTCGTTGTCACGTAAAACTTTCGCCCATATACCGACTTTACAGGCAACCAATTTTTTTTTTTCGACTGTATGTTTTTTTATCTTTGATACCTCAGTGCATTCGACTGGGTGAACCGATTTTGATGATTCTTGTTTTATTTCAAAGCTGATACTTACCGCTTGGTTACTATTTTAATTTGATCCAGTTCTGACAGTGGCATCCATGAGAAAACCATATAAGTCATAAATTTGCATTAAGCGACGAATAACTCAATATCACGCAAACTGATTTCGATAATGATTTTTTTTACCGACTTCAAAACAAACTTTTTATAACCCAATTGTTAGAATGTGTCGCCAATATGATGAGTTTGTATTAAATCATAGGGATATTGATATTTTCGACTCACGACTGGCAGTGTTCAGAAGGCAGGTAGCTAAACTTATCCTCCATAAAATAGATATTTTAGTTAAAAGTGAAAAAAAAAAATTAGTTGTTAAGTTATTCTATCAGTATGTATAATTTTAATTTTAGGTTTAGGATAGTGTTTGCTCGTATTTGTCTTTGCTGTGCATGCCTGTTTTGGATGGCATTTTTATTTAAAACCAGTTCTTACTGTATATTTTTAATCATTGTAATGAATGTTGTCTGTTTGGTGTGCCTAATAAATAAAATAAAATAAAATAAACCGAGATAGTCCGAGTATTTATTTATTTATTTATTTGGTGATTATAATGGCGGTTAGCATAGGACCCAGGAAACATATTTACATTCTTTTTTACAAATTAGCAATAGCAATAAATCCATGATGAATATTAACCCCCTTATTCATAAACGTTTGCTAACTTAACAAGCCGCTAATAATTGTTTGTCCCTTTTGCTCTTATGGACACATTGTTTAGACCGAAAGGGACAAACAATTATTAGCGGCTTGTTAAGTTAGCAAACGTTTATGAATAAAGAGGTAAGTGATTAGGTAATTACGCAGTCATTGAATCGATAAACAAATCGCACAAGCATACCATTTATCGATAATGGGCCTTGCGATCTAGATGTAACGGATAGATAGACTTATAGATAAGATAATTATCACTTGTCTTATCCAATGTGCTACTTCGACTTGACAACTATAATTACAGGTTGATTACGGGATTGTGATGCCAAAACGTTGCAAGATGGTCTTTCTGAACAAGTTTTCCCATGGGACAAATATGAAAATAGCAATAAACTGATTTCATACCGACCCGCCGCACGCCGCGCTTTAGCGTCTACTCAGGCCCTAGGCACTGGTCTCACCACGAGCTACTAAGCTATGAACTATCGGCTATAAACACGAACAAAAGATACGCACTCCCGTGAAAATAAAAGAGACACGGCGATACTCGCCCAGCTAACAGCTATCACCGCCGGGCGAGTACAGATGTGTCTCTTTTTTTACACGGGAGTGCGTATCTTTTGTTCGTGTTTATGGCACTGGTCTCACCGCGACCTACTAAGCTATGAACTATCGGCTACAAACACGAACAAAACATACACACTCCCGTGTAAATAAAAGAGACACGGCGATACTCGCTCGGCGGTGATAGCTGATAGCTGAGCGAGTATCGCCGTGTCTCTTGTCCTTAGGCCGTGGGTTTTTTGGCCGGCGACCGGCGACCGACGCGTGTCCGCCGTCGACGACGTTCGAATGTTTTGTTCGCGAATGTTTGAGGGTAGTTTCTCTGAAACGGCGCCGGCAGCGGGTAACCGACGACGTGTCAGAGAAACCAACCAAACATTCGCGAACAAAACAAACGAACGTCGTCGGCGGCGGACACGCGTCGGTCGCCGGTCGCCGGCCAGAAAACCCACGGCCTTAGACTTATAATGGCAAACGTTAGTGTCACATCGATTCTCTTTAAACAAGAACACTCATATAAGTCATAGGTATCATTAAAATGCGAAGTTTTAATCATAGTTTTTTTCGTTCGTCTATAGGGGCGGATTTAGATATTGTTGTCGTTTTTTAAAATTTTCCAAATTTGGACTTTTTACATTTTCCTACTCAGAATCACGAGCTTTTTCGATTCTGATAGAAATAAAAAGTGCTACAAAAAAATAATAGAGTTACTATTTTTCATACACTTTCTTCGACCGTAACTCAGTGGAAGACAAAAAAATTTATGGAATTTTCGAGACACTTTTTTCTGCTAATGAGGATCAAAAGAGCTCGCTATTCTGAGTAGAAAAAATATAAAAAAATCCAAATTTGGAAAATTTGTAAGAACGACAACAAAATAAAAATCCGCCATACAGTTCTAGAGCGTATCAAAGAAGTTATTTCAGTTGTTTCAGAAAATAGTGACGTTTTTAATCGACGACTATAAAGATCATTATCATTTCTTTGCACAAAGCAATGATTATCTCAGTATGTTTGTAACTAGGTAAAGGTATATGAATGTCTGACGCAATGTGTACTTTTGTATGTATTCACTATGTACAGTCAAGGGCAAAAATATCTGTACACTTTTTTACTTATGTCTGGAGCATAAGGTTTAAAATCGGATATATATTTATGCCCCTGACTGTACCTACGGTCGCCTCCTTACCACACTACTCCGTACCAAAGTTGATTATTATGTATAGTTTTTTTGTTTTCGTATGAATTAATGTTTATAAGGCAGTAATAGCAATGCACAAGTAACAGAACATTCAAAATTGCGGGAATATACTCGAAAATTTCCTAGAATTTTCATGAGAACTTAAGAGTAAGTTCTCATTGAGAATGTTTCCAAGAGAACTTATAAAAAAATGTTATGAAGAATTTGTTGTACCTAATTCACAATTGAGTACAGGTGTAGTGAGAAATTACTTGCCTTCGGAAACGTTCGTAAACACATGCTGTTTCAGGCAGTGTCACCGAGTCTGGCTGAAGTAGCATGACAGCTATTACTGTCAGTCTCAGTGAGATAGAATCAACATCATAAACAGCATGACGTTGACGAACGTTTCCGAAGGCAAATCATTTCTCACTACATCTGTACCCAAGGCATAAATTAATATAACATAAATGTATAATACTTACAACGGTTTTGGCAAGAATAGATTGCTTGTAAAATTTAAATTGCCGAGAACATTCTCTATAGAAGTTTCGCAACTTATGAAACTTCTCCTCGGTACATTGCTAGCTAGTAGTAGAAGTTAATGTCATGAAAAAAAAACGTAAATAAGGAAATTAATGGTAATTTTCATACATTGTAGTAGTCTTAGTAGTAAAAGTAATAGTAATAGATGGGCTTTTCGGCTGAGTAGGTGGGCATTTTCGCGAGAAGAGATACAAAAAAAATTTTTTTTAAGATAGGTAAATTTAATGTGTTTCCTACTCAGAATAACGAGTTCTTTCAATCTAGGAGAAAAAAAGTACAAGAAAAAAATGGTCCCACATTTTTCATACATTTTACATGCTCTCCACTTTGTAACCGCTGTACAAAGTGTTTGAAAAACGGTTACGTAATAGAAACAAAAAGTTGGGACACTTTATTTCTTCTAGTAGGATCGAAAGAGCTCGTGATTCTGAGCAGGAAAAATATAAAATTTACCTGTTTCAGAAAAATAAGTTTTTGTATCTCTTCTCGCGAAAATGCCCAGGTATGACAGTGATACGAAGCCGGTAAGCCCTTTTCACGGCGAGGCATGTAGGTATACCTAGTGCTTTTCTCAAACATATGCAACGAAATAAAAAATACGAAAACAGAATTTAGCTGTTTAGCGTTCATGAAAACCGACGCCATGTTTTAAAAAAATATTACTTACAGGCCTAGGCCGTTAAATTCGTATGAAAATTCTTTACTATTATCTCGAGGTCATCCGCCTGCGACGTCATACTTTAAAGCCTATTATGACGAACATAATGACAACATTTCATTGCATGTTTGAGAAAAGCACTTTATTGAACAAAATATAAATTTCGACATAATAATTAAAATGTTATTACAAAGGCGAACTTATCTCTATAAGTTTAGGTAAAATTGCGCATTTGCATTGTATATAGCGAAATGGTATAAAAGTCGGCACGTGTTGTGTTGCAGTTACAGGAAAAAAGTGAAAATTTTCAGAGTGTTTTGAGGTAAGTATAACCGAAGTAGTATGCGTAATTCATTTCTAAAATTCGTAAAATACCGACATAATACAGTCTACCATTTTATGAGCTGCATGGTAGGTCTCATTTCCTTATTTGTCTGTACAGCCAGGTACAAAAATATGTATCGAAAGAATTCACCCCGTATATTTGACGCACATATTGTAGATTTATTTTTTAGTTAAAACTAATTAGTTTTTCCGAAACTTATGTACGGAATATCAGATATTTACCATTGGCTTTCGGTGAAGGAAAACGTCGTGAGGAAACCTACATACATCCGCAATTCAAAGGTGTATATAATGTGTATGTATGTGAAGTTCCCAACCCGCTTAACCTCTAGCCGCCCAGAGACCTATAAAAAGGTCTCCTGAAACAAAAGAAATTTTACTCTATTTCCTACAATGTCAATCCAAATTTCATTGGCAAATATTACTGTCTGGGCGGCAGGAGGTTAAGGCCAGCGTGGGGACTATAGCTCAATCCCTCTCATATATGAGAGGAGGCCTGTGCCCAGCAGTGGGCATTGTATAGGCTAAAATATTATGAATAATAATAAATTGCGATAGTTTTTACTAAAAATGTGTGTGAACTTGAGGTTTAAGGCTTTAACTTGACGATAAGACCAAGATCGTATTGTTTATGAAACAATGCAAGTTTTTATGTTTGATTCCTTTTTAGGGTTCCGTATCCAAAATGGCAAAAAAGGAACCCTTATAGATTCGACATATCCGTCTGTCCGAATCTCACAGGCGATTTAGGTACTCTACTTAAATGCTACAATAATGAAATTTGGTAAGGGTCTGTGTTGTATGAATCGCTACATAATTATGATACTATTGTAAAAAAAATAATTAGGGTGGGGGCCCTCCATACATGTAACTGAAGGGTTGATTTTGTTTTCTACTGGCACACAGAAATATTCTGTATTTTTATGGGAAGCTATCTGGAAGGGTATTACGTGTTAAATTGTAATTAAGTTAACATCGCAGCGCGTGTCAAAACCAGGGGTGTGTAGTCTGTAGAATCAAGGTTGACACGACACCAACGGTTTGCAACGACTGGACAAAAAAATAACTTGCGATAGAAACTGGACCAACGCGGCGTTACCACTGAGTTGATATAATTATCGTATTGTAAATAAATAAATATCATAGGAAATTCTACGTCATACTTTACTATTCAAAACTGTACTATTTATATACAGTGTGTTAACATGCTGGCTTTTTTTGAAACCGAAAATTACGATTTTTAGACAAACCGTGAGCATTATTTTATAAAAAAAGACTATTTTTTTTCGAAATATTTATTTTCAAAACTACAATTTATGTCCATAGATTAACTCTAACTAATCTACTTAACCTAACTTATGTCTAAGATTGGCCCTTGTGGCATTGTACCGAGGATGCTGGCGGCATTTCCTCGCTGTATCGCAATACTCATGCGTTGTGCGAGAAAATCGACAGCTCTTCGGTCTTTAGTTACGTCGACCAGACGTTTCGCGATCTCAGCAAAGCAACGAAAAACGATTGCCAGTAATGCGTATTATTACCCATTTTCGTAAAAGCCTGGATTGAGAAATAACTAACTACTTAATCTAGAGAGTGATGAGAAGAAACTAGAGAATTGGTGACGGCAGTGAGAATACATTTGTCACCACCCCAACTCTTCCCGCGGATGTCGTAAAGGTGCATTCAGACCAAGCGAACATTCGCTATTCTAACCTCCCACTCTACGAAATTCGATCGTTACACAAAACGTGATTGGTTGATTTCGTAGAGCGGGGGATAGAACAGCGAATGCTCTTTTAGTCTGACTGAATGCACCATAAGAGAGAAAGTATTCAGAGTCACTGACGATAAATGTTATTGAAGGTTAAGGTTGATGATGAGCAGCAGCGTCATCAATGTCATCATAGTGGACACACTACTACGATCGCCAACCCGCTTGCTCAGCGTGGCGATTAAGG
This sequence comes from Thaumatotibia leucotreta, assembly GCA_025490895.1. Taxonomy (NCBI): domain Eukaryota; kingdom Metazoa; phylum Arthropoda; class Insecta; order Lepidoptera; family Tortricidae; genus Thaumatotibia; species Thaumatotibia leucotreta. Next base: position 37,820 of record JALPQI010003094.1, on the reverse strand, counting down.
GCATTACCTTCTAAAGGCCCGGCCACGACATTAGTCTAAGGCACTGGTCTCACTAAGCTATGAACTATCGTCTATCAACACGACCCAAAGATACGCACTCCCCTGTAAATAAAAGAGACACGGCGATAATCGCTCGGCGGTGATAGCTGATAGCTGAGCGAGTGTCGCCGTGTCTCTTTTTTTACACGGGAGTGCGTATCTTTTGTTCGTGTTTATAGCCGATAGTTCATAGCTTAGTAGCTCGCGGTGAGACCAGTGCCTAAGGCGACCAGCGGCGAGCGAATCCATGAGTTGGAGCGGGATGCCGATATGGGTACACCCTCTCGCACGTATGGTTTTACGCTAAGCATATCGCCTTAAGGTTCGTTCAAACCAAAAGAGCATTCGTTGTTCTATCTCCCATTCTACGAAATCAACCAATCACCTTTTGTGTAACAATGGAATTTCGTAGAGTGGGGGGTTAGAACAGCGAATGCTCTTTTGGTTTGAACGCACCTTAAGACCAATGTCGTGGCCGCGGCATAAGGCACTGGTCTCAGCGCGAGCTACTAAAGTAAGAACTATCGGCTATAAACACGTGTAAATAAAAGAGACACGGTGATACTCGCCCTGCTATCGTGTTTATAGCCAATAGTTCATAGCTTAGTAGCTCGCGGTGAGACCGTGCCTAATGCGTCCATACGCATAGGTTATACGAGAGGCCTATGTCCAGAAGTGGGGCTAAAATAGAATGATGATGTACCTATGAATATTCATAGGTACATCATCATTCTACATATATGTGTTAACACACATATGTGTGTGTGTGTGTGTGTGTGTGTGTGATGTGACATAAAAGGAGGTGGTGGCGCACGACCCGGATTCGAACCTGGGGCCTCCACTAACATGAAGTCGTTTTAACGCTGTTTTAAAGCTACTTTTAAGAAACATTAAATTGTATACGGTATCATAAACTTATGAATTTAAATCACCTATTGTGTTCAATGCTGTTGCAAAATTGCATCGCAAATGTGTTCAATGAATTATACAAAAGTCTTAGTAACATCCACTACAAGTGTTTACAGCTTACGTGCTGAATACTAAACGAAGCAACTATTATACCTAAAGTCTTTGATCAGTGTGTGTTGCCAGTGATGACATACGGTACTGAAACGTGGCCGCTTACAATGGGCCTCATAAGAAGGCTCAAAGTCACCCAAAGAGCAATGGAGAGGGCTATGCTAGGAATCTCTCTGCGTGATCGGATTAAAAATGAGACCATCCGCAGCAGAAAGAAAGTAACCGAAATAGCTCTCCGAATCGCTAAACTGAAGTGGCCGTGGGCGGGGCACATTGCGCGTAAAACCGATGGCCGTTGGGGCGGGAAGGTTCTTGAGTGGATGGCGTAGCGTGGGTAGGCCCCCCACAAGGTGGACTGATGACCTGGTGAAGGTCGCAGGAGTCCGCTGGATGCGGGTGGCGCAAGACCGGTCATTGTGGCAATCTTTGGGGGAGGCCTATGTTCAGCAGTGGACGTCTTTCCGCTGATATGATGATGATGATTATACCTAATGATGATGATGATGATGATGATGATGATGATGATGATTATACCTAATATTGGTTATTTACCTATTAATTTTTTTTCGATGGAAATGCAATAGTAATTTGTGCAATGTTAGGCAGAAGAAAAAGTTAATAGACAAGAAAATAAATCCGGCCAAGAGCATTTCGAGCCATGCTCAAAAAACGGCTGGGCCGATTATGTTCGAAATAATTTTATTTTAAAGTATTCTATAAGTATTCCACCATTCTTGATTTTTTTTTACTATTTTTTGGACCTACGGAGTACGGATCGAAAGTTAGAGGGAGGGGGACACATTTTTTTTTCTTCTGGTGCAATAGGCTACTTGACTCAAATCAAATTTAGTGCAAAAAATTATTATTTTCTGTAATATTTATTGAAAAGATCAATATTTTTCGATTACGGTGTATTAAAAGTGTTTGATGGGTACATATTTTTTATTGAAAAATTTGTTTTATTTTTTTTTATTTCGTTCTCTGAAAACGGTGTCGGCCATGATATGACGTCATAGGATCTTAAACTAACTTCATGTCAAACCTTATACGAGTGAAATTCGCCATGGACATATATGCATGTAGCTTTGCTGTGACATTGACATAACGTAAGCGACATGTCAAATGTTTGTTTTCGGTTTGAGTGACGTCACACCACAGATAATCTAAGCATTAACATGGCTAGTATCGTTTTCGCGCGGTTCCGTTAATCTGATATTGATTAATAATATACGACAAACTTTAAAAATGGGTCAAGTAGCCTATTATCTCGAAGAATATTGACTTTAGAAAAAACTTTCTTTCAAAACCCTTATTCTTTTTAAGATACCTATTCAGTGATACCCCACACTACGGATTATTTAGCAAATAAAAAAAATCATCTCCACTTCACCAATTGGGGAGGTACACGAAATATTTTTTTTTTAGTTTTTATTGTACCCGTTTGTTGGCATGATTAATATGTGTACCTGTACCAAATTTCAGATTTCTAGTTCTAACGGCTATGCTGCGGACAGACGGACATGGCGAAACTATAAGGGTTCCGTTTTTGCCATTTTGGCTACGGAACCCTAAAAATCATTCACTGAATTAACCTTTTCTTGTCTGTCATTGCCATGGTCAATCAATTATGCTACTTAAATTATGCAAACATGCCATGTTGCATATCGTTGGTCCAAGTCTGTACAACAAATTACCCGACAACATTAAGATAATTGAAAACAATACATTTTACAATAAATTAAGGAAATGGTTGACTGCGCAAGCATTTTACGGTCTAAATGAATTTTTGAAAACTCAAATTATGAATAATTTGTATGTTAATTGTATTTGGATAGTTTCTTATTTATTATTTATAATGATAATGACACTGTTGACATCAAAATTAATTATACCTGGACATATGTATGTTATAAATGATGTAATTTGTATTTGAATTGTGTACCCTATTTTTGACTTGTAAAATTGTAATTATATTTTACTAATAAATGAGTATGAGTATGAGTATAATCTTTGGGGGAGGCCTATGTTCAGCAGTGGACGTCTTTCGGCTGATATGATGATGATGATGAGTATGATGACTCGGGCTTATTAACACCCGATGGACTAGGTATCTACTAATGCGATTCAGTTTTAGGGCCTGAGGGAATACCACGACTTATACTAAATCCGAACCGCGACGTGTTAGTTACATAGAATTACTGTTAAAAAAACGTGCGACCATTTGTAACATGGGCGTCTAACGCCAGCTCAAAAATGCACCCAAAAATAATCGCTCAATTGTGCCAAGATGAGTAGGACATAGCGCTTTTCTATTATATTTCGGCGCAATATCTTTGACAAATGTTTATAGAGTCATCATCATCATCAGCCTATGATAGTCCACTGTTGGACGTAGGCCTCTCCTATTGACTATGCGTAGAGACGTATTAGGAGGTAAATGCCCATAATCGCCACACTGGGCGAGCGGATTGGCGATCGCAGTATAATGTGTCCACTATGATGACGCTGCTGCCCATCATCAATCTTTTATCAAATAATGGTCAGTGACACTTCAATCCCTTAGTCGACTCTTACGACACCCGCAGGAGGAGTTGGAGTGGTGACAAATGTATTCTTACTGCCTTCACCACACCGGCATATGTTATAGAATATAGCCAATCAAAACATTGATGGACCAATCACAACCATTTTGAAATAGCGGTTTAATTTTTTTCATCACACCTGTTCCGTAAGTGCGCCAATACGCTGTAGTGATGCGGGCCGTAGGTGCGTCATTACGTCATAGTATGCCGTTAAGGATTTTCATACAACATTACGTCGCACTAGCGGGGTCCGGCGCACGTCGCGCGCCGCGCCGAGATTTCTTTTATGAAAATGATGAAATTAAGTCATCCCTGAGTTAGACCATTTTAGAGTAGTTTTGTGAAAATATATTGTTTTATTTACTTTTTTGCATCACAGGTGTGATGAAAAACATTGTGTGTGCCACGGGCGGTACAAGAATTACCTACGAACTCGTGTTAGATAAGCCCTGACCTTCGGCTCGGGCTTGAATTCACACTCGTTCGTAATTTCTTGTTTACCGCCCTAAGTACACAATGTACTATTATAAGTTGATATTGAAATTCATTACCATACCTAATGATGCATTAATAGAAGGGGTGACACTTGAAGGGTCCACGGAAAGAACATGTCTAGTCAATTCAAATTACAGAAGGAAAAAACACCTCACTTTTAACAGAATATAGTGTGAATTTGCCCTGATATTTTCAGGCACTGGATATGTTTTTTCCGTGGACCCTTCACTTGTTAACTAAAATTCAGGACCGTTTTGCGCGTGCGGCTTCCATGTTTTATTTATTCGTTGTTAAAAACTGACAACCGGAACCTATACTGAATCGCATCAAAAGATCATGTTAGCCTCCTGAACTGCGGCCCTACCGCGAAAAACTAAATTCGTAAATTTCGAGGATTTGTTTCTCTCACTCTAATGACGCCTTCGTTTGAGTGACTGAGAAAAATCCTCGAAATTTCCAAATTTCGATTTTCGCAGTAGCAGGCCTGAATTGCGATGTGCGAATAATTAATTTCGTATTTTTGTCCTTCGTGGAGCTGCTTTGAGTGATTTATTCGAAGAATTGCACATACGTCCTAAGGGCAGTCTATGAAATGTATGATTCATTCACAATATTCATTTTCGAGACCGGGTTGTCCCTTGTTAGTATTTATCAAACGGATTACTCACGTAAGTTAAGTCGATAATTGCTCGACATGGTTCGATCCATTTAGAGGATCAAGAGAAAGTTCATTGTGCAATGGAAAATACGGGAAGCCATCGAAATAAGTCGTCATCCGAATTTTAATCGTGATTGTGGTTGGTCAGTGCCACCGGTTGGAAAACGGTTTTAGGTATTGCATCGGTAGACAATGTAAACGAACCCTTATTACCTAGTGATGTAGTGACTGTTGTGTGCAACCCGCTTTTCGACAAAAGTGACAATGAGGGTAGTTCTTAATATATTTTTGACCTTGAATTTCTTTAGTAGTTAAATCAAAAATGAACAAAGTTGACCAGATTCTGATACAGCTGGATAAGTATTAAAAGCTCGTTATTTTCGGATTTATAGTGTCATTTACACCTCACGGCTTTATTTGCAAGCGTATTTGTCTACGATATTCTTATGCTGTATTTGTGGTTTTATTAGGATAATCACCAAATAAAAAAATAATAAAAACTGAGTTTGGCCGTGTGGTGACTGCAGTAAAATACATTTGTCACCATCCCAACTCCTCCTGGGGGAGTCGACTAAGGGATTGAAGTGTCACTAAGCATTATTTGCCCATTAAATGCCCATAATCACCACGCTGGGCATGCGGATTGGCGATCGCAGCAATGTGTCCACTATGATGACGCTGCTGCCCATCATCAATCCTTTATCAAAGAATGGTCAGTGACACTTCAATATAAGAATGTATTCTTACTGCCATCACCAACCGGCAACCTGACATACATACAAAAAAAAACAGTAGAATTGAGAACCTCCTCCTTTTTTGTAGTCGGTTAAAAATCGATGACATAATGCATTGGAATGTAAATTATGTGTTACACATACAATTAGAGTAATATTTATAGGCTACAATGCAGAATGATGATATTTTTGTGGTTTTACTTGTACTAATATGTATTCTGTGGTTTTACAAAGGAAATCGTTGACATCATTCGCAGGTTATTTAGATTATGTAGACCACATTCTCTACGTAGGACGACCACTCACAAGATGGACAGACGACCTTATGAAGGTCGCCGGGACACGCTGGGTGCAGGTCGCATCTAACCGGTACATGTGGAGGTCCAGAGGGGAGGCCTATATTCAGCAGTCGTATTTGTCGTATACGTCTTATGGCTGAGATGATGAGGATGATGATGATGATAGGAAGTGTAATGCCCATAATCGCCACACTGGGTAAGCGGGTTGGCAAACGCAGTAGTGTGTCCACAATGATTACGCTGCCCATTATCAATCTTCAATAAATAAATGGTCACTTCCCTTAGTCGACTCTTACGACACCCGCAGGAAGAGTTGGGGTGGTGACAAATGTATTCTTACTGCCGTCATCACACGGATATGTTGATGATATTATTTTTAAATGAGACACAGGTTGATTTCCTAGACATAATAACTATTAAATACAATGTAACAATCTTTCTAGTTATGGTACTAGTAATTAACTTTTTAACCTAAAGGAGTTTTAATCTAAATTACTTAGTTAGAACTTCAGGATAATATTAATCGTAATTTTACGCGATCGTTAAAAAATAACAAATTTATACGTAATAATCAAAATATTTAATCAATAAATAATTTGATATGTGTTTTCGTAATACGTTCAATAGATGGCAGCACCAGCTCTCTCTAACTATTCTAGAAAACTGTAAAGTATTCTAATAGGAGGTGTAGGCATGTATTGCTTGCCCTTAGAGACGCCTAGCCTTGTATGGGATTGCATATACCCGAAAAATTTGACCGGTGGTTGCTAAGACCGAGTGGCCGAGGGGTACAGGCATCAGCCGCGAAAACTGAGTACGTGGGTTCGATCCCCACCTCGGACATTAGGTGATCTTGGTCGTTTTTCTTTGATATATGACATCTAATATTTATAACAAATACCTACTTGAAATAAAACGCGTAGGTAGGCCGATCAACTTTTCGATCGACAATTTTTTCTCCCGTAACGCAGGTGACAAGGTGGGCACGTGCTTATAAATTGTACATGCGTTAGGCCTCACGCAAGTTCACGTCGATACATTTAGGTTTCAACGGTTTTTCATTGTAAATATGTGTAGACACCGTGTTTTTATTGATTTCCGTTAAATTTAAGGGAAGCTTATTTAGGTCAAAAATAATCAATTTCTCTAAGAAACTAGTGTCTTAACTCTTACTGTTATTGAGTTATAAAAAAAAATAAGTTTAATGACTGAACAAGTGTATTGCAACCTTTATTACATCCTAATGTTACTTATTTTGACATGTGCCGTCAGCAGCCGTCAGTCGCCTGAGATCTTATTCTTAAGGTTCTCTCACACTTGCCATTACAATTATTATGTATGAAAACGAAAAAAAAAATGTTTTTTACGAAATTAACAAAAGCCGACATACCAGGCAACTTCTATTAATGTCCCAAGTTAACCTGGCCAATTTAACGAAAATCAATAAAAACACGGTGTTGTATAATTGATGTACATTTGTAAGTTCATAAAAAGTAAGGCAGGAGACAGACAATCGATCGAAAAGTTGATTGACCCAGGTATCTCAGTTATGATTCAATCAGTACTGACATTAGAGGTTGCTTAGAGTAGCGACAATTTTTATAGTAAGGCAATCCTGACAGACACAGCTATGCAATTCTCTTATTCACACATTCGACGCTGCGTTCGTCAACGAGCTCGACGTCGAGACAGCCTTGTCTAAAATCCTAGCTGTTTAATTTGACATTAGGAATCGAGGCTGTGAGCGAGGTTGTGGGCGAGTTCGTCGCTGTTTTTCGTTAGAGAATACGAAGTTCGTACATTAAACGTCAAACTCTCGACGCAGTGTAGTTCCAGCTCACGCCGCATTCGTCGCCGAGCACTAGTGTCGTTTAAAGTACATTAGTGAATACCATTTTTAGGATCGACGCTGCCGCAGCGCTGACACAGCGCTGTTAGCAAGGCGGTTTCCATAGTGAATAACACTGCTGGTGACAAGGTGGGCAGGTGCTTATAAATTGTACATGCGTTAGCGTTACGCAAGTTCACATCGATACATTTAGGTTCCAACGGTTTTTCATTGTTAATATGTGTATAGTTTTAATTGACGTACATTTGTACGTTCATAAAAAGTTGCCGTGTGGTGACGGCAGTAAGAATACATTTGTCACCACCCCAACTCTTCCCATGGGTGTCGTAGGAGTCGACTAAGGGACTAAAGTGTTACTGATCATACACTTGACCCGGGTATGTCTGAAAACTACGACCAAGACCACCGGGGGATGGGCAGCAGCATCCCTAAAGTGCGGTGGAGACACTGCGATCGCCAACCCGCATGCCAAGCGTGGCGATTATGGCAACTACCCCCCATGAAAAGACAAACAAGGCCGCGGCCCCGAGAGGACCGGTCATTGTGGCAATCTTTGGGGGAGGCCTATGTTCAGCAGTGGACGTCTTTCGGCTGATATGATGATGATGATGATGAAAAAGTAACGCAGGAGACAGAAAATATGTCGATTGAAAAGTTGATTGGCCCAGGGTGCTGAGACAAGTTGCCAATCGCTAACGCTTAATCGTCAATCGTAAGCGAAAGGCAGCTAACTGTCTTTGTCACACTAATGTGAAAGATTGACAGACAGGGAAAACTACGCTACGCTAACTAAGCGCTATTGGCAACTTGGCTAAGCATCCTAGGTATCTCAGTTATTTTTCAATCAGTACTGACATTAGAGGTTGCTTAGAGTAGCGACAGTTTTTATAGTAAGGCAATCCTGACAGACACAGTACTCGATGTCAGCCGACGATAATAATAATGTCGTATCGTTGTCGTGTCCGCATCGTCGCCCGTAAAGCTTCACTGTAAAGTCGTTAAGCTCACATTTGGGCATGTCGCGAGGTATAATTTGGACTGCTCTGTTATTATTTTGAACATGGCGTCTTATCTGATCTGAGTGGAGTTCGGTGTACAGTACAGTTGGGTGGGAATTGGTAGAAAATCTCTGGAAAATAATAAATTGCAAATGCGTACCTACAGAATTCGAAATATTAGGTTACAACTTACATGGACAAATAATATGGTCTACCTAGTATATGGTCTATGGTCTGCCTTGTGTCTTAAACAGCTTTCACAAAAATGTTATAAGTACTTTAGTATAGAGAGTATACCAACACAAATTAAAAATATTATTTAAAAAATGTGCCCTAGAGATCTAAATAATGTATAATGTACAGACTACGACGTAGAAAAAGTAAATGTTTAGTAAATAATTTTAGACCTTAAAGTTTGTAGTAAACTGACACACTTACTTTATACTAACTTTATTTATATCTTATAAATCATCCATCATCATCAGCCTATGATAGTCCACTGCTGGACGTAGGCCTCTCCTATTAACTATGCGTATAGACGCGTTAGGAGGTAAATGCCCATAATCGCCACGCTGGGCAAGCGGATTGGCGATCGCAGTAGTGTGTCCACAGTGATGGCGCTGCTGCTCATCATCAACCGTTATCAAAAATGGTCAGTGACACTTCAATCCCTTAGTCGACTCTTACGACACCCGCAGGAGGAGTTGGGGTATTTGAATAACAGTACATTGAAATTTTTCACGCGACTTTACTTAACACTATTCTTAATTATAATTACAAAGCCTCCATTGCGCCCTTTTATTCAGTACCTTTTCGTATCAACTGTACCCCAAGTTCAGTGTTAACATTCCTTGGCTCTGGTCGCCCGTTGCTTAAAGTTCTTTGCTTGTCTAAAGTGTGTGTTTAGCCTGTGGTTTCACTGACATTATATTTTTAATTAGTTATTTGGACCTTATACATCCGGAATCAGAATATGAATTAATACTCTTAGGCCGGCCTTATACATCCGGAATCAGAGTATGAATTCATAATTATGAATACTTACTATCATACATCCGGAATCAGAGTAAGTATTCATAATTATGAATTCATACTCTGATTCCGGATGTGTAAGGCCGGCCTAAGAGTATTAATTCATATTCTGATCCCGGATATGTATAAGCCCGGCCTAAATCAATCATTAAATTTTCTATCTATTATTGCTATGGTTACGGTTGCCACGGTGTCTATTTCAGGCTGGTAATTATGCTACTTAAACTATACCACTAATTGGAGTTCGAGGCCAAAGAAACTACGAAAATATTGTCACAACAATGAAATGTTTTTACAATAGTAAATCCTTATTTTCTGAAAACAGACGTTGAAATATCTTATTTATTGGTAATTTTAATTCTTTAATTTATAGAAACAATATTATTTACTTATTTTCACGTAAATATAAGATATTTTAATAAAAACTTAATTATCAGCAATTTTTAGTAACAAAGTTGGTATTGCGCTTGTATGACCTCAGGTGTTAATAACATTTGGTACAGCAATGTGCCCATGAGGAAAGGGAAAAAATTCGGCAGCCGACTTCTGACCAAATTTAAAGTTAAAAATGTCATTTGAAGTTATATGGAGTCAGTCTATTTTAAAAGAAAATTGGATTTTTTCTGTTCTATACATTATTATGGTCACGTGACTTATCGCTTATCGTATACGATTGCAGACTGGCATCTTAGCTAGATCTGCTCGTATCCCGTTTTATCATTACAAACAGTTTGCAAGTTGATAACCGCTGCTTATTTACTTTATTCAACTCCATATCTGACTCATACAACCAAGGAATGCAATGCCAATGCATTTTACCCATCGAAGCCTTAAAGTCTGGGGTATAAGGCTCAAAATAGCGTCAAAAAAAGATGTGACCGTGAGACTGTTGACAAAACACGGTGTCTATTTCACCGGCAGATATTCGATACGCGGCATTGATAAGTTGATGACACCATTGACACCTGGCATTTCCTTAATACAGCGTGTAACCATCATCCGGGTTATTTTGAAAATTGGTAATAGGTACTTTGTCCTCGTAAGGCCTACCATAGTTACTTTTTCTTCTTTTAATCGGAATCTGGCCCTATATGTAAACTGGTAAGAATAGGGATGATGACTGTAGTTAAAATAAATTATTTAACATTATGCACGACATAATGCACGAAGAAATTATTACTAAGATGTAGATTGCGGTAATTATTGTACAGAACTTCTATTTAATAAATTGAAAAGAACTTAGAAGAGTAGATCATTTCGCAGTACTCAAACGTGACGTCACTTTTGAGTATTTCATATAAAATTCCATAGTGGTGATCGTTTTGACAGTTCGAAAAAAGGTGCTGATTTGACTTGCCCGTTATCATGCCTATTTAGTTTGTTTCAAAAAGCTTACTTTCCTTAATTGGTTCATGAAAGATTCTAATTGGATTGCAACAACTACATATGCAATGTACATTGGGTCTTACGAGATTATACGCATTATCTACTAGTAATTGTTTTCAAGTGTTATAAGTTTCGTTTATAATAGCGACTGTGCCAATTCTTTTTATGTGACTCTAGATTTATTTTTAGATCGAACGACCTTTCTTTAGGCATCCGGAACTGCCATACATAAACAATTATTATAAACAAACAATAACAAATAGTCATTTATTTATAAACAGTGGTTTAATTATATAATCGTGCTACCGTTCCTCGGTAATGTCGGCTACCTAATCCCAATGAAATATAAACATAAATCTCATCAATAAGTAAAACAGATTATGATTTTGTTGATGCACAGCATATAATAATATAAAAGCATACTACAAACGCTGCCAACAAATGGTTTTACACTTTGGAGAAATGGTAATAGGTACTGTAGATGTGTTTTCATTATAACAATAAAAAAAATTAAGTGTGGTCAGCCGTATGGTGACGGCAGTTAAAACACGTTTGTCACCACTCCAACTCCTCCTGCGGGTGTCGTAAGAGTGGACTAAGGGATTGAAGTGTCACTGACCATTATTTGATAAAATATTTATGATGGGCAGCAGCGTCATCATAGTGGACACATTACTGCGATCACCAATCCGCTTGCCTAGCGTGGCGATTATGGGCGTCTATACGCATAGTTAATGGAAGAGGCCTACGTCCAGCTGTGAACTATCATAGGTTGATGATATATGAAAGAAAAAAGACACACCAACATTATTTTTTTGTATTGATGTATCTTCTTAACATGTTAGAGAAACCACAGGCTAATTAAATAGGTAAAATGAATAATTAAGTATACAGTTCGAATAAAAAAACCCCTAAAAATGGTGATCCTTACAATGTCCTATAAGATTGAGTACTATTCTGTGGCCTTACCACGAACTACGAACAATACGCCAATTTCGGGTATTTCTCTGTCACTCTAATGACGCCTTCGTTGGAGTGACAGAGACAAATTCCCGAAATGTACTAATTTCGGTGTTCGTGGTAGCATACCTGGGTGCTTAGAAAGACAAGTTGCCAATCGCTAACGCTAAATCGTCAATCGTAAACGAAAGGCAGCTAACTGTCTTTGTCGCACTAATATGAAAGAGTGATAGAGACGTAAAACTACGATAGGCTACTAAGCGTTAGCGACTGGCAACTTGGCTAACCATCCTGATGTAAAGTAATGCAAATTTTTTTTTTTTTCAAAAATTCTTTGTTTTATAATTTATGTGAAAATTTCCAGTAAAGACAGTATAATAACTTTTCCTATTAGTACCTTATTTCAAGTAATAATTTCTAAAGTACCAAGTCCTGAAAAGTACTGAATCTTACACCTTTAAACAAGCAAATCGTGTATTATTTTACGGATACCCTTATGTTTGGTACACTATGTATAACAAATTACGATAACTTTCTAAGTGTTACCTGAAATATCATGGGCGATGAAATAGAACTGGATAACATTGGCACGTACGTATTTAATTGTTTCACATAATATATCAGATACCTACAATGATCACTATTCTCTTCCCTAGGTGGCTTATGAAGGTAGGCGTCCACTAACTGGTATCGTAGGACGCATCGCACGCAACGGATTTTAGGTTGCTTTGTATAGAAACTCATACAAGTGCGTCCACCTGTCCGCATCGTACGCATCGCACACCAGCAATACCGACACCGTTGCTCCGAGAGGCAACTTTTGCGATGCGTGCCGATGACGACATACGGAATGTCGATCAGTGGACGCACTCCGCTCGCATTTGCATTTGGAGTTTGTCGTGTCAAGCATCTGTGCGTGAATTACCACCAACTTTTTAAGCTAGGCGTCCACAGACCCGAATCGTACGCATCGGACGCGTCGCATTTAGTATTCTTTGTATAGAAAGTCATACAAGTGCGTCCACTGTTCCGCACCGTACGTTTCGTAATATCAGTGGAAGAAATGTGATGCTATGCGGCCGCTTAAGATACGAACATGTAGACGCCTGGCTTTAAGTTGTACATCGTAAAGCTGCGTTCAAACTAAAAGAGCATTCGCTGTTCTAACCTCCCACTCTAAGAAATTCGATCGGTACACAAAACGTGATTGGTTGATTTCGTAGAACGGGCGCTAGAACAGCGAATGCTCTTTTGGTTTAAACGCACCTTTATTTTTAAGTGAATTCTCACAGGATTACTTAGCAATCTATTGACATTTACAAATATTTTAAGATTATCTATGCATATACTGTCAAGAACATGTCAGAAACTGTTTACATTTTCACTTACATTTTTTAATACTTTATAAGCTTTATCATTTTTATATAATGAAAAATAAGATTACCAACAAATATAAAATACTACCAAATCGCAACAATGTTCTAAAACAGATATAAAATCCCATTTTAACTTCGAATGAGACTCAAATGAAAATCAAAATCAACTAGTGTTTTATATTTCGTGTCTTAAAATTCTAGTGCATATAAAATTTATTTCAAGTGACAAATAATCGAATGACTGAAACAATAATAAACTAAGCGACGAACTTCCGATCAAAATAAAATTTAGAAACACAATTCAATAAATAATCGAATGACTGAAACTATAAAAAACTAAGCGACGAATTTCCGACGAAATACAATTTAGAACCACAATTGAAAGAACTAACAGAATGTGATTACAATGTCGTTCTTTAAGAAAAAAGTGTGGGGTGTCACCAGGGATCGGGAGCCGGAGCTGACGAGGAGCCAGTACTCCTTAGTGTCCCAGGACTTGACTGCTGGGGCATTGCAGCTCTGGCTCGGGTTGCCTGAAGAAGTGAAGTACGATCCAGCGTTAGCCGCCTTCAGGCAGTTCTATGAGAAGGAAACTGGTGAGTTTTAGGGAGTAAGACTTATCGAGGGTTGCCTGGTAAAAACCGATGTCATATATACCATAGATCAAGCTAACGTATCTACTTAGCGTGTCAAATGAACTCAGTAAAATCTACTGAGTTGTCCGTCTTTAATCGCAGCTTGCAGCTTTCGGGTGTCAAATTTTGTAAGTTGAAGTGAACAAAAACATTAATAATGCCTTCTTAAGTAATATTAATTGCAACAACATAAAAAAATATGAATACTCAAGGGCCTGAGACATATTTAAAATCATAGGCAAGTAACAACTTCAGTACAAAATCTGACACGCTCGGCCGCCATACAAATGAATGAACTTGTTTCTTCTATCCAAATCTAATTCTGTGTTTATGATACTTACGTGAGGTTTGTAATTGAATGAACAGTTATCTCGACTTCTCGGGTTTTACCAGGCATGCATCAGCCTATGATAGTTCACTGCAGGACGTAGACCTCTCATATTAACTATGCTATACGCATTAGGAGGTAAATGCCCATAATCGCCACGCTGGGCAAAGATCGGCGATCGCAGTAATGTGTCCACTATGATGATGCTGCTGCCCATCATCAATCTTTTATCAAATAATGGTCAGTGACACTTCAATACCTTAGTCGACTCTTACGACACCCGCAGGAGGAGTTGGGGTGGTGACAAATATATTCTTACTGCCGTCACCTAAGGCAACCCTTTTACCAGGCAACCCTCGATATATAAAGTTCCAGGGTGCTTAGCCAAGTTGCCAATCGCTAGCGCTTCATCGTTAATCGCAGCTAACTGTCTTTGTCGTACTAATATGAAAGCGTGACAGAGAGGGAAATCTACGTTACGCTACTAAGCGCTAGCGATTGGCATCTTGGCTAAGCACCCAGGAACTGACTGAGCGATTTAGCTGTTGTGGCATGGGTTAGCTTAAGAAGTCAGACAATTCAGCCTTAGCCGCTTTCCAGCAGTTCTATAAGAAGAAAATTGAGAGTCTTAGGGTGAAATAATATAGTCACTGTCCTTGTCCTAGTCATCCGATGACCTTAAGGGTGCGGCTCCACTGACGCGGAGCGGAGTGGAGCTGTGCAAAATTGACAAATTACATTCTTCAAATTCAAATTTCGAAACACTGTGATGCGGTATCATTGGCCGAGCTCCCACAGCTCCGCTGCTCTCCATGTCAGCGGAGCTGCACCCTTACGGTTTAAATGTGGCTTAGGTTGCCTGAAAAAGTCAAGTACGGTTTCGGTTTGGGGGTAAGATAGCCGATGTAATTACTGGCATAGATAGAGGCAATCCATCTAAATCCTCAGGGTAGGCAGCGCATATGCGATTTTTTTATCACTATGTCCATGGGTCTCAGTTCCTGCTTGCCATAAGTTGGACTGAGAGCTCAGTTGTCTACCTTCGTCATATAAAAAAAACGTTGTTTTGCTCTTGACGGGAGGTACTTCTGCCAATATGCGTTTCTGAAGGTTTATTCGAAGAAACAATAGCCCATTCAGGTATTTTCCAATTCATCTAGTAGTAGGCACGGTCGTATATAAAAATATATTAAAGATTCTTATGTCCGTGAGCATACGTTCTAAAATGTATACATATTTTTAGACGTGACTATACAACTTTACCTACCTTACGTACTCGTACCATATACGGCAGAGCTTACGTGATCAATTACTGAACGTCAAATTTATTATACAAACACATGCACTAAGTAAGACTTTTGCTAATGTTTTTCTTATACTGCACTTGTAAAGTACAGTCGAGTTCCCATCAGACAACGGAGCGACCATGTACTCAAAAATATCTGAACATATACCGTGAGCTATTAGAAAACGAAAATAATGTAGATAAACCAAAAAACTTGCATTATTTACATTATAATCACACACTTTCAGAATACAATCTTGGTCTTAATCACCGACTTAAAACCTGAAAACTTGAATTCATATACATTTTTAGTTAAAATTATTGACATTTATTAGTATTAAAATTAAAATAAGGCCGTGTGGTGACGGGAGTAAGAATACATTTGTCATCACCCCAACTCCTCGTATTCGATACAGCGAGGAAATGCCGCCAGCATCCTCGGTACAATGCGACAAGGGCCAATCTTAGATATACGTTAGGTTAGTGAGATTAAAGTAATTGTGAAAACACAAATCAAATTATTTATTAACTAAATATTATTTTAAATTTAAAATTCCCCGTGTGTTTACATCACATGTTGATGTGTGCGTGACCTATCTCGCGGAACTATCTATAATATATCAACTAGGCTACGGAGGCTGTTTGTGAAGGAATGCATGTAACGCCATGATAATAGACGCTTGCTCAGATGTTTATGAGCACCCTGGACGCCATATATCTGATGGCGACTGCTCCATACAGTACACTGCGACCATAAATATAACATGGACGTCTAACGCCAGCTCAAAAATGCCCCCAAAACCAATTGTTCACTTGTGCCAAGATGGGCAGGACATAGCGCTTATCTTAACACCGCGCATATTTCGGTGCAAATGTTTATAGAATAAAGCTAATCAAAACTTTGACTGACCAATCACAACTATTTAAATGGCGGTTTAAGTTTTTATAGGTTGATATTGAAATTCATTCCCGTGATGCATTGAAGAAGGAGTGACACTTGTCAACTAAAATTCAGGACCGTTTTTGAAAGGCTTCCATGTTTTATTTGTTCGTAGGCAATACACATATTATAGTATCAAGGTACCTTTGTATTGTCTAACCCAGATTTTTTGTCCGTCTAGAAATCTGAAAGCAATAACCTCTTTATAGCTCTCAGTCGGCTTTGAAAAGGTAATAAAACCGATCCGGTTTGCAGCTCTGTCACAGATTATTTAACTTCAGCCGATATTTCAAACTTTTACAGTTTTACAGGACCCAAAAGAAATACCGGAACCATTAAATAGGCGAAAAACTTTTTTATACACGTCAACTGTAATGCTTGAATTAAGATTACGTACACAAAATTACCTATACATATATCCTCCTCTACCCAACCAAAGGTTCACAATACGTCCAATACATTATAATTAGGGTTTGTCTGAATATAATTAGAAATAGGTTTTTGTTGATATAATACAAAAGGAAGTTAAGAACCCAACCTATGCCTGGGTATCACGATAAATACTAAGAAACAGACAAAATTTAAAAATTTTCGTGTCTTTAGGGACTGGTCCTACCAAAAACTAGCAAAAGATAATCTCAAAAAAATGTAAACTAACCTAAAAACCTTCATTTTTCCAAAATCATGTACTTTTAGCACACAGTCTTGGGTTTGTTACCAACTTAAAGCGTTTAACCTTGACTTTACGTACATTTTTCGTTAAAATTATTGATACGGCCCCCGACCCCGCGGCAGACCAAAGAACCGATGGCTAGATGTCGTGAAGGCTGACATGAGTGTAAATGGGCTTACAGTAGAAGATGCTCAGGATCGCGCAAAGTGGAGGAAATGTAGCAGGAAAGCGGACCCTGGCAAAGGCCGGGACAACGCTAGGTAGGAGAAGAAGACATCTGCGAAAGTGTTTCACGATATGGTCCAAAGACAGTGCTATGGAAAGTCAGCCATATTTGTTTTCTTTTTTTTGGATTCTACTGACGAATGGTATAGTTCACCGTTTAGCTAGTAAGGGCTTGTTCATTAATCACGTCATACAATGGTGATATTTGTTGATATTTTCAGGGCCTCTTCCTCCCTAGCCAATATAACGTATAATTTAATGCCAACGTTTTTTTAAGACTTGTTCCGGTTTCGACATCTGGTTATATTTAAAAAGTGATCATAAAGAATAGATGATTTTTTTTACTAGATATAATGCCGTTCAGCAGAGAGTAACAAAAAATTACACGTGATTTGTCCGATAACCCCCTCTCCTCTATGGTGATAATTGGTGATTTTCCTTGACCCTCTCCCCCTCCCCTGTACAGTATGACGTGATTAATGGACAAGCCCGAACTATAATTGGTGAGCGAGCTTTGCTTTTGGTGTGACCAATTCCGTTAGCTCTACAAACAAAATAAAATGTCATATACGAGTACCTTTGTGTGTCGCACGTTTTTATGACATAATTGGCATATCTGCTAGTGTTCACGTGATCTGTCTGTCTGTACGTATGTATGTTTGTATATGCCGCGAACCAGATATAACCGGTTCGAAATAGCTCTTCGCTTGCATTTCTTGGAACGGCGACAAAAATAATGCGTCAATCTCATTGCGTATAATTATACATTTTGCGAAAATATTATGTCAGCCTCCGTAGCCTAGTTGGTAGTGCTACCTGCTATGAAGCTGGAGGTTCCAGGCTCGAATCCCGGCGTGGGCATTATTTGTGTATTTATTTATCACATATATTTGTTCCTTGGTCATGGCTGTCTTTGTATTTAAGTACCTATCTATAATTATGTATCTATCTATTATATATATGGTCGCCTGGTACCCACATCACAAGCCTTAATTGAGCTTACCGTGGGACTAGGTCGATTTGTGTAAGATGTCTCAATATTTTTATTTATTTATTATAAGTAGTATGGAGAGTAAACCAACTCAAACTAAGAATATTATTAAGAAAATGTTCCTTCGAGATCTCAATAATGTATAAGTAGATAAACTACAACATAGAATAACAAAGTAAATGTTTAGTAAATAATCTTAGACCTTAAAGATTGCACTAAGCTAAAACATTGTAACTATAAGTAAAGTTACAATGTTTTAGCTTAGTGCATTCTTCATAATTTAAAGACAAATGGATCTTAATCGCGTAAACTTACGTTTAATTATATCCTGACGTTTCGGGCATGACGTTACACCTGTGGTCGTAGGCAGACTTAAGACCCGTTTGTTTTTAAATTATGAGTTAATCAGAGATCGGAAAAATGTGCGTCATTGTTCGCAATAATGTGGACATGACTCCAAAGTTGATTGAATAATTAATCATTTAATCATTCTCAAAAAGTTACCTATTTGACACCGGTAATTATGAAAACCTTTGCAAATAGCCACCTTAAACCTTCGAAAACAATTTTTAAGAAATTATTCGTTTAATTATGCATTTAATCACCATTGGAGTCATATCCATATTATTGCGAACAATGACGCACATTTGTCCGATCTCTGGTGATAATCGTGAAAGTTCAAATCAATATAGTGCATTCTTTCTTATAAATAAACAGTTAAAATTTGTTTTTTTTAGTTATTTGAGCAATTATCAAATTATGTACCTACATTTGAATCGCGTCTTCGATATTAATGAAAATTGGTAGGCTGTTCCCTGAAAGTTTGTATGGTACCAGATTCCTATACATTTTTGGTACACAGACAAAATAGTACCCATAGTTAAACTGTTTTAACACTGGCTACGAACAAATAAAACATGGAAGCCGCACTCCATACTAAATTGCCTTTCAAAAACGGTCCTGAATTTAAGTTGATAAGTGTCACCCCCTCTTTAATGCATCACGGTAATGATTATAATGAATGTCAATATCAACCTATAAAAACTTAAACAGAAATTTAACAATAGTTGTTATTGGTCCATAAAATTTCGGATTGGCTATATTCTATAAACATTTGTCAAAGATGTTGCGCCGAAATATGCGAAGAGCGCTCGCTATGTTCTGCCCATCTTGGCACAATTGAACAATTCGTCCATTAAATACAAAAGCGACACAAGTCAAAAATTTACTTTTTCCAGGGGAGCTGTTTAAAGATTTTGTATTCGTTTTTTGTTCACAATTTTTTTTTACAGTATTAATATTATATGTGTTATATATCAATTTGTAGGCATTTTAACCCTCTTTTGATGTGTTTGGTTAATAGAAAGTAATATGTGCTGTGCAAGCTTTTATAAGCGTATACGTCCGTTTTGCACAAAAAAATAACATTAACTCTGATATTTTTTTTTCCATCAAAGGCCACAAATACAAAAAAATAAGCAGTTATTTCATTTAAGTCATACATAAAATCATGTCTTAAACATAGTAATACTGTTTTTTAACAAAACTGAACCAGACAAAACTTTTTCTTACTGTTTCTTTACTTACATATTGTCAGAACATGTTTATAGGTACCGTAAACCGGGGTTACTTTGATTAATTTTAACTTTGGTTACATATTTTGATGAATGTAACGGACGTATTAGTTTAAAATTCAGATATAATGATCGGTTTTCTTCAAGAATCAACCTGCTATATAAAAAAAGTCGTACCTTACGTAAATAAATATATAATAAATACGACGCGATCAAAGTTATATTGTTGAGAATGGAATTTACTTTGATACCACTTATTTTTACTATAAACCGGAAATAGCCCACCTAAAAGCACGTAACTAATAAAAATCGGTTAAGTACATCTTTAGTTATTTGTTTTTTCTATGTCTATTGTATTTGTGGGGTGGTTACTATGATCCCATACTAAATGATCCAAATTGATATGTTTTGACGGTTTACTAGTTTCTTCATTGCACGAACTTAATTTTTGCCGATACAAAAGTATATCTTTCAATATTTAATTGCAGAGATAATAAGTCTTTCCTAAAAATCTACTTATGATTAGTAATAATGTAACATTTTTTTTCTAGACGACATGACAGTTTAGCGCTAGTACTTGGGTACTACCTATGTAGTGAAGCAATAGGCATGATGACTGTCAAGTCAAATCAACATCTTTTTTCGATTTTTGAAAGATGTCACGTCAAAAGTGACGTCACGTTTGTATACTACACTTATATTAAATAAAATTTCTGTACAATAATGACTGCAGTCTATATTTTAGTTATAATTTATTCGTGTATGATACCGTGCATAATGTCTAATAATTTATTTTAAATACAGACATCATCCCTATGTTAAGTTTTTAGATTCGTCAAAACATACAACGGGGTTAGATCTATGTTTGTTTTACTTGTATTGTTTACAAATAATATAATAGGAAAGTAAGATAAATACTTAATAAGCCGAAGTTTATGCCATTATTGTTTTTTCGTAGTCGCAATTATAGGTACACAAAATTCACAGTCATCTTCCACACAATCTCTAATATACTTTTAAGTAAAACAAACACAATACAAAGTACCACGTTTTATAATTACTGTTTTTATAAGATGAAATGTATTTTTTAAGATTTCATGCAAAAGATAATCAATTATTCAGTCTGGTACATTTATGGATTTTAATATTATACTGAATTAAAAACGGTTGTAAATGCAACAATGTTTTTTGAAACGTACTATGAAGTGTAAATTTTAGAACCCTAACTGCCACATTCCGTATTGCGGCTCCTTTGTTTATAAGGAAATCTAAACCATACATATTTACTTTATTCAAAACAGCATCATGTATAAATATGGCTCCTGTGATTGATGCATTCGAATATATTTTTAATTCAAAAAGGTTGCAAATCCTAATATGGCAGTTTTGATGAATGAAAAATCAAATTTAAGAGGATATTTTAAAATTAAAGCTGCCACATTCCATTTTGCGACTCCTATTTATATAAAGAAACATAATATTTATGTATTTATTTTATTCAAAACGGCCACATCTACAAATATGGCACTTTTGCTTACATATTTTTTAACGTAATCACTTGTTTTTCGTTTCATGGCACTTTTTCACAAAAATGTCGTGCGTTTTGGTCGACGATCGAGTCGCAACTGACAAAATGGCAGTTTAGCACTGAAGTTAGTCTCGAAAGAGTGATAGTGCAAAAAGGGCACCTGCATAATTTTGATACTTTCTAACGTCAAATCGACAGGTGTCTTAGTGTCACGTAAAATATTAGTGCTTATAATGTCGTTTTTGCAATAAAATCATTTTTCACGGTTTTTGAGTTGTGTCGCTTTTGTATTTAATGGACGAATTGTTTTGCGGGCATTTTTGAGCTGGCGTTAGATGTCCATGTTATATATGGTCGCAGAATACTGGTCATTTCCTATGATGTTTGAACGCATTTTAGAGCAGTAATGATATGTACGTAGATAAATATTTGTTTTACCTTTGATACTAAGTAACAAAACAAAGATTAGAAGTGGCCAAACAGAGTGGGTTCCAAGGCCTGATTAATTAAGCAATAAGTACTTCGGATGATAATAATCTATGTAAATATAAACCTTTTGAGTGGTGAAGTCTTTGTAGGTACATTCAACCAATCGGAATCCTTTGCCACTCACACCTTGTCACAGTGACAATATAGATCAGATTGTAAGAAATCTCTTAAAACTTTGCTAGTGGTAGGACCTCGTGCATACCCGTTAACCTGCCGCTAAATAGCAGCAGTGTTTGCACTGCCGTGTTTCGGTTTGGGGGTAAGATAGCCGGTGTAATTACTGGCATAGATAGAGGCAATCCATCTAAGTTCTTAGGGTAGGCAGCGCATAGGCGATTTCTGATCACTATGTCCATAGGCCTCTGTTACTGCTTTCTATCAGGGCTCAGTCTACCTTAGTAACGTAAAAAAAACTTGTCATTTCGTCATGGTCCTAGGGTTTCAATCGGTTGAGTTGAGTGTATCTATTCCATCATCAGCCTATGATAGTCCACTGCTAAACGTAGGTCTCTCCTATTAACTATGCGTATAGACGCATTAGAAGGTAAATGCCCATAATTGCCTGCTTGCTGGGCAAGCGGATTGGCGATCGCAGTGTCCACTATAATGACCCTGCTGCCCATCAATCTTTTATCAACTAATGGTCAGTGACACTTCAATCCCTTAGTCGACTCTTACGACACCCGCAGGAGGAGTTATAGGGTGGTGATAAATGGAACTATTCCGAGCGCCAAAATAACAAAAAAAATGCAAACGAATATGGACGACTTTCAATACCATTTTGTTGTCTTTGATACACATATCCTGAAACACGTTGGCGTTGGTAATTTTATTTTTTATTTATTAACTTTATTTTAAAATGTTTGTTAAACTCAAGGTTTAAGTTTTTAAGTTAGTGATAAGACTAAGATTGTGTTCTGAGAATGCGTGATTATGATTACGAAATAACGCAAGTTTTTAGGTTTTTATGTACAGTCGAAGACAAAATAAGGGGTATACAAAAACGTTCAAAAATATGTCCCAGTGCACTCTAATTCTGTGTAATAAGAACGTCGTAACATATTTATGAACGGATTCTTTCGATACTTATTTTTGCACTTGACTGTACATTTGTAGTTTGTTGTTTATCAGCCTCGGTAGCCTAGTTGGTAGTGACCCTGCCTATGTGTATTTATTTATCACAAATATTTGTTCCTTATATGGTATATTTATGTATGTATGTATCCTATCTTACTATGTCTTTTTATTAAGATTGCAAGTTGCACCGCCTACATTCTTTTCTGTTTTTCCCTAACGTTGACTCGTAGAGAATGCTCTGTGGCATTAAGTCCGCCTTTTATACGATAAGATTTTCTTTTGTGCAATAAAGATTAAATAAATAAATAAATATATTCAGAGATCGGACAAATGTACGTCATTATTCGCAAAGAAAAGGACATGACTCCAAAATTGATTAAATAATTAAACATTTTCAAAAAATTACCTATTTGACCCTGGTAGCTATGAAAACCTTTGTAAATAATCATCTTAAAGCTTCTACATACAATTTCAGAAAATTATTCGTTTAGATATTCATTTATTCAGCTTTGTAGTCATGTCCATATTATTGCGAACAATGACGCACATTTGTCCGATCTCTGATTATAGTGATTATATTATACGTACCTTAATCGAGCTTACCGTGGGACTAGGTCGATTTGTGTAAGATGTCCGAAAATATTGATTTATCATCATTGAACAAATTTTAGGTACAAGTAAACCTACATAACATCACTACAAATACAATTCGAAGTTCAAAAGATACTAAGAAAAAATATATAATCAAATTCATAAAATCATATTATGTTGTGACAAGGTTGTATTACAAATGTACTTACCATAAAAAGATGGCTACTCTAATTGTCATGCCCTTTTATGTTCCACTTACACGTGTCTTACACAAAAAATATCAACAAAAACTATATATAAACACTGCGATGATTCTTATTCTAAATTACCATTACTGAGAAAGATGAATTGAGTTTCCGTGTACATTTTAGGGATCCGTATACAACACCGCGTGGCTGCTTGGTGGCGGCAGTAAGGGGGTGAATATCTGAGCGTTTTAACCGCCTAATTTTGGTGGCATCATTGTTGTAGAAGTTTCTAAACGTCTCATTGTTATATCTCGTCATTTGTATAAGGTACCGTGCCTCCTTCAAATGACAAAGTTGCACTTTGTAACGAATAGAAACTTCGGCAAAAATGATGCCACCAAAATTAGGCAGTTGAAACGCTTAGATATTCATGGATACATTTGTTACCCCAACTCTTTCCGTGGGTGTTGTAAGAGTAGCTAAAGGCCAGGTCACAACGGAAGCGTGTACAGCACGTGAACGCGTAGCATGGCTTGCGCGTTGTAGTTTATGTAAATGTCATATTAAATGGCACACCGCTTGCGAAGCGTGCACGTGTATAACGCTACATACGTGTACACGCATTTGGTGTGACCCACCGTGTTTAAGGGATTGAAATGTCACTGACTTATCTTTGTTCTTAGTTTAGGAGATATAGCTCTTTACTAATACATTTTTGCTTATATACAATGTACCCATGAGGAAAGGGAAAACATACAACAACGGATTTCTGCCCAATTTGAAGTTAAAAATGTCATATGAAGTTTTCTGGATTCAGTCTATTTTAAGAGAAAATTAGATTTTTTCTTTAAACGGTTTTAGACCGTTACGCTATGATAAACGCATTTTAGGAAACGATTTTGTCACCATACCTACCCCTTCAACTACGTAGGGACATTGGTTCTCTGAGCGTTTTTTATCGCCTGTACCATGGTGAGTGTTCTGAAGAGTTATTTTATCTGATCCCGCCCTCCACTTTTATTATTTTTCGCATAATTTTTTTTTTTAATTATTACTGCCGTTACCACACGTCTGCCCAAATCCTTGCCTCTTTAGTTATGTATTATTTCATCACACTTGCTGTCTAAGCGCGCCATTGCTTGCATGCGTAGCGGGAGTAATATAAAAGTGAAATTCCCTATGGAGTAATAAAAATGTTAGTACGTCATTTAATAATATTTTGTCTTAAAACAATTTTTTTGTTCGCAAGTGTGATGAAAAACATTGTATGCATCACGGTCAGTAAGCGGAATACTAACTCGAGTCATTAAAAGCCCTCTACCTACGGCGTCGGGCTTCTAACACTCTTGTTAGTAATTCCATACTTACCTCCCTAGATGCACAATATACTATTAATTTACCTACAGAACCTAACCACATATACAGATGTCCTCTCAGTCTATTTAATTTCTTAGAATCAAAAATCCCGAAACTTATTCACTCCTCAAGCATCACCTTGAGAATGACACTGAGAGATGTGTTGATACCTTAAGAGGAAAAGTGCTAACCGTGACAAACAATAAACATGACGATAAACCGTAAACAATTTAAACAAAAGCTTAAGCCGACCAAGGTTTCATCGAGGTCAGTGTTTATACTGTTATGCTGTCTCCACTGAACGCGAGTTTACGATTGGTAGCTCTGCTATAAGGGCTTAATTACACTTGAGATTTACAAGCGATTTGAAAGCGAAGCGTACGTGCGGCGTGTTCGTGGCGTGCCCGTAACCGATTCGCCGCGATGGCGATCGCGTAACGAATACGCTGCGCAGCCGTCAGTACAACTGAGTCTTGGACAGTCACTTACATCCGCCGAGCGTACCTACGCTTCGCTTTCAAATCGCTTATAAATCGCAAGTGTGATAAGGCCCGTGGCCGTGTGGTGACGGCAGTAAGAATACAACAACTCCTCCAGCGGGTGTCGTAAGAGTCGACTAAGGGATTAAAGTGTCACTGACCGTTATTTGATAAAATATTGATGATGGGCAGCAGCGTCATCATAGTGGACACATTACTGCGATCGCCAATCCGCTTGCCCAACGTGGCGATTATGGGCATTTCCCTCCTAATGCGTCTATACGCATAGTTAATAGGAGAGGCCTACGTCCAGCAGTGGATTATCACAGGCTGATGATGTGATAAGGCCCTAAAAGGGCTTTTTCCAAAAAATACATCCGAAAATCTGATTCTTACAGATGACGTGTTGGGCTCATTTGAAGCAGAATCACGAAGCGTTCAGAATCGCTACTTGCTTTTGGTGTGCGTATGAATTGCTAAGGTTTCTTTACAACCCTAGGCATGACTGTAATGGCTATTATTATGTTAGAAACTAGTATTTTCACTGCAGCCTAGACACAGTTATAGTACTTAATGCCACTTACAGGTCGTTGCCCTTGACAACAGAGATATATACCAATAGTACGGTCAAATCGTACATCATTTTACCCTAAACTCGCAAATCAAGTAGTATCGCTGCATTTTTGGTATGTTGTTTAGACACCACAGGGCACTATAAAACCACATTTTGCAAGCAAAAAAAAGCTGTGCTAGCTAGGTAGTACGTGAAAAACTGCGAAATTTACGGGCATTTTTAGTTTCTGATTTTTATTTTAAAAAACCTTACGTTTTTTGATACCATATGTTATTAAACGTTTAAAGACTAATCAATTTCCAACAAGTTGAGCTAACATGCATTACCGTAGGTCTTATAGTTTCAGAGATTCGAGACTTTAAAAAGTACTCCTTTTTGTAAACTAGATAAATTTTGTGTTTTGCTAACGTTTTCGGCTTAATATCGCCTCACCTAATTATGCTACGAAAAACATGCAATAATGAGCATATAGCGCACTTAATATTCTTTAATTTAAGTGTAAAATTTGGTCAGTGAACTTTGTAGTTGAAAGTATAAACGCGAAATTCAATAGGCAGGAGGCCCGCTATCTAAGTTTTTCATACAAATCGCAAGTCGAGTTGCAGAGCTGCAATTTTGGTACATTATAAATGCCTTATAGATAGTATATACGAAAATGCATATTACAAGAAAAACAAAAAAATAATTTGGGCATAGGACGTAAAAAACGGAAAAAAATTCGGACTTTTTTTAGTTTTTGACGTTTAACTAAAAATCTGTTATCTTTTTGATACTAATTGCTATAATGCTATAAATGCTCGCAAAGCATGCAGCTATACTGCATGCTTTGCGAGTTTAATGTAAAGTTTGACCGTACTACAATAGACATTAAGACATTGCCGTTTGGTGCCGGCAGTAAGAATACATTTATCGTGTCGTAAGAGTCGACTAAGGGATTGAAGTGTCACTGACCGTTATTTGATAAAAGATTGATGATGGGCAGCAGCGTCATCATAGTGGACACATTACTGCGATCGCCAATCCGCTTGCCCAGCGTGGCGATTATGGGCATTTACTTCCTAATGCGTTTATACGCGTAGTAGACAGGAGAGACCTACGTCCAGCAGTGGACTGTCATAGGCTGATGATGTATTATTTAAATGAATGCATGCAATCCATTTTAAATATGTCTGTGTCTGTTTAGAGCTGCACCTTACTGTAACGGAATAATAACAATGATAATTATTATTTTATTATTTATTCTTAAGGCAAAGGTTTAGTAAGTAGTAAGGCAAAAATACTCACAAGAAGGTATTTTTGTATTATTTTGCGAGTTTTTGATCCACTTCCCAATTACCGATTCAGCAAACATTTTTTGACATAATATATACAAGGTGATTCCTGAGAATCCTGAGTCACTAGTCACTATATAATAATATAATTATCATCGCGCACACCGTATCTTAAGTAATGCTGATCAACTTTTAGTATGGGATCAATCCCGAAATCACGAAAATAAAAACGAGTTTTACATACATACCTATTGGTTTCGACCCTACAGTGCGTGTTCAGGTATTTTGAGCGCCATGGCCGGTCCGATATATCTGATGGCTTTATGTTATGCTTGTTATTGTATTTGTGATCTGACCAATCTGACATTGATCCTAACGACAATGTAATTGACATAATATTGTCATTTGGTGTCATTTACGAAATAGAGACAATTTCGCAATCATAGTTGTTATTTTGATTATTCCAATTTTATATTTTGTTTTTGGTTAGCCTCCCTAGCCTAGTTGGTAGCGGCCCTGCCTACGGAGCTGGAGGTTCCGGGTTCGAATCCCGGCGAGGGCATTATTTGTGTATTTATTTATCACAAATATTTGTGCCTTGGTCATGGCTATCTATGTATTTAAGTATCTATATGTATCTATCTATTATGTATATCGTCGCTTGGTACCCACACCACAAGCCTTAATTGTGCTTACCGCGGGACTATGTCGATTTGTGTAAGATGTCCCAAGATTGTAATGTGAACAAATAATTACCTTTTTTGAGTTTCCTCGCAATAGTGAGGGGAAAAGGTTTGTGTTACACACGGGTGCAAATGTATTTTACTTCTCGTATGTTAAAACACTCACTATGCTCAGGATTCTATTTTAAAACTACAACTTCAACTATAGAATCTTTTCACTTGCTCGTGCTTCAATTACATATATATTTATTTATTTTGGAAAAGTATTACCAGTCGTGCAGTCTATTTGTCTTTTGTCATTAGGTTGCTTAAAGATTTAATCCGTATAAAGGTGTAAGCCGATTTCGTCCTTTTAGTACTAGACAAAGTGGGACGTTTTAATGAAAACTGTTTCATTTTAATGCGTTGTTACGGAATTACAAAAGGCCTTTGTAATCATTATAATTATTTGATATTCAAATGATGGCGTAATCTTCATGTACATTTTGTGTAGGTTCTATAGGTAAATTATCTTAGAGAGATTTTTGCATTTGTAGTAGTGTTCGTATATGTACACGGATTCTAAATTTGAAATTTGAATTCCACTATACAGTCAGCAAATAAGGTCTGTCACATTTTTATTATTTAAGTATTTATTTTGTGTAATATTTTTTGATCAATATTGTATTATTTTAACATTGTTAAATCAAAATGTTCCGATGTTGATATATGCCCGAGGTAAACTTTTGCATCGTATGGTAAAATTAAGTTCGAGTGATTTTTGCACCTGCAGTAGTATTTGTTTATGTGTATTAACAGGGATTTTAAATTTATGATTTGAATTTCATTGTACGGCCAAAAAAGTTTCGGCGCAATTTTAAGTAGAATATAATATTGACTGTCAAAAGTCACAAAGTCTGTGAATGTAAAATTTTACCTAAATAATTATATTGTTCAGGTTCTTAATTCAGGTTCCCATATTGAAACATGGTTGAGGTAAGCCTTAGACTTCCCAAACTAAAGAAGTTTTGCATAATTTGTACAACTATTTCAAAAATAAATGCAATAATAATCCGAACAGTACTGTGACGCCTGCTGAATTAGTTTCTGTATCAAGCGGAATATCCTTGTCTTCTGTTAGAAGAGTCATAACAGAAAGCAAGTGTCATTCTACAGACCAGATACCAACCTTTGAAGCACCCAAAAAGAAACGAAACCGAAATCCTGCAATTATAATAGATGATCTTGATCAACAAGTAATCCGGAGAACGATACACAACTTTCTCATTACGAATAAAGAAATTCCGACAATGAAAATACTACACGCAAAATTTAAAGATGAAATAGATTATAAAGGTTGTGTAAGCACGTCATTGCATTAGATTTTAAATGGAAGCGGACAGAAGATAACCGCAAAGTGCTCATGGAAAAGCACGAAATTCGATACTTGCGAATCAACTATCTGTTAAAAATTGCAGAATATTGTGAACAAAATCGACCAATAGTATATACTGACGAAAAATATATACATACATCACATACCATACACATAAAAAATATAAAAGTTCCCAATTATTTATTTCCTTATGTGCTGACCGTACACAACTACAAATGCAAAAATCTCTCTATAATAATTTACCTATACCTACTATTACCAATCGTTGGTAGTATAAAAAAAATGTTTACAAATCTAAAAACTTGCATTTTTCCATAATCACGCACTTTTAGAACACAATCTTGGTTTTATTAAAATCTTAAACCTTGAGTTCACATTCGTAGTTGGGCTACGAACAAATAAAACATGGAAGCCGCACGCCATATTAAATTGCCTTTCAAAAACGGTCCTGAATTTTAGTTGTCAAGTGTCACCCCCTCTTCAATGCATCACGGTAATGAATGTCAATATCAACCTATAAAAACTTAAACCGCCATTTAAAAATAAGTTTTGATCGGCTATATTCTATAAACATTTGTCAAAGATGTTGCGCCGAAATATGCGCGGTGTTAAGAAAAGCGCTATGTCCTGCCCATCTTGGCACAATTGAACAATTGCTTTTGAAGCATTTTCAAGCTGGCGTTAGACGTCCATGTTATATATGGTCGCAGTAGTTGGGCGTTTTCACAAACCGTTGTTGAAATCACCTTGTTATTTAATTCGGACAAGTTTGGGCTAGTTCTACTCAGGATCACGAGCTCGTGACGCACGTGCTGCGGATGGTCTCATTTTTAATCCGATCACGCAGAGAGACTCCTAGCATAGCCCTCTCCATTGCCCTTTGAGTGACTTTGAGCCTTCTTATGAGACGCATTGTAAGCGGCCACGTTTCAGTACCGTATGTCATCACTGGCAACACACACTGATTAAAGACTTTCGTCTTCAAACACTGCGGAATATTGGACGAAAATATGTGTCGTAGCTTCCCGAACGCTGCCCAACCGAGTCGGATTCGACGATTGACCTCTTTCTCGAAGTTGGACCTACCTAACTGAATAGTTGCTGCTGGACGTAGGCCTCTCCTATTAACTATGCGTATAGACGAATTATATAGAAGGTAATATAAATATATATGCCCATAATCGCCACGCTGGGCAAGCGGATTGGCGATCGCAGTAATGTGTCCACTATGATGACGCTGCTGCCCATCATCAATCTTTTATCAAATAATGGTCAGTGACACTTCAATCCCTTAGTCGACTCTTACGACATCCGCAGGAGGAGTTGGAGTAGTGACAAATGTATTCTTACTGCCGTCACCACACGGCTGCCTTATAGAATATAGCCAATCAAAACTTTGATGGACTAATCACAACTATGTTTAAATGGCGGTTTAAGTTTTTATAGGGTGATATTGACACTCATTACCGTGATGCATTAAAGAGGGGGTGACACTTGTCAACTAAAATTCAGGACCGTTTTTAA
This sequence comes from Thaumatotibia leucotreta, assembly GCA_025490895.1. Taxonomy (NCBI): domain Eukaryota; kingdom Metazoa; phylum Arthropoda; class Insecta; order Lepidoptera; family Tortricidae; genus Thaumatotibia; species Thaumatotibia leucotreta. Next base: position 6,606 of record JALPQI010003094.1, on the reverse strand, counting down.
AAGGCAATTTAATATGGCTTGCGGCTTCCATGTTTTATTTTTTCGTAGGGATTATGTTTACGTAGCTACTATAGCGAGGCAGGTAGATATTTTCATGGAATACTCCTACGCACCTAGGCCTAGTAAAATTTCCGAAAAAACAATAACGAATTTTTCCGGATTTTTTTTCCGGAGCAAATAAACCGGATGCTATGGTGTGTTTGATGATTCTGGAATTATAATAACTCAGAGCCATCTTTTGTTTTCAGCACAAGAATCTCTGCCCCTCAAGCCTCGAAGAACATCAGCGCCGAAGGTTAAACGGCTGCCAGCTGTCAACTCCGCCCCCCACCTCAACAATAATGAAAGAGTGTCAATCGATCCCCTCGCGAATAATGGATCTGTATACTTCACTCAGGATTGTAAACTGCCTGTTGATGCAGCTGAAACTCAGTGAGTATTTAGTCTTCATTCAAAATAAGAATGAATTGGTAACTGTCTTTGCAGTATTATAAAAGGTTTAATACTAACATCGACTTCATAACTGGTTTTCATCCGATCGTGCTAAGAGGACTTCAATGCGCGTATAGTTAAGAGGACTTCAAGGCACGTACAGTCGTACATTATGAATAGTTTAGGGCCTGTGGGTTGTCTAAATTTGTACGTCTTTATTAGGGGTCAGATTTTCTCCCTATTTCGCTTCGTGGGTTGAAAAATCTACTCTTAGTAATAAAAAGTCTAAGAGCTTCAGTGCCAAAGGTCAAACGGCTGCCAGCTGTAAACTCCGCCCCTCCTCTTATAAAAGGTTTAATACTAACATCGACTCCATAACTGGTTTTCATCCGACCGTGCTAAGAGGACTTCAAGGCACGTACAGTCGTACATTATGAATAGATTAGGGCCTGTGAGTTGTCTTAATTTTTATGTCTTTATTTGGGGTGACATTTTCTCCCCACTCCGCTTCGTGGGGAGAAAATCCGTGCTTCTTCCCCTTCACCCCGAAGAACTTCAGCGCTCAAGGTCCTTGGGTTGGCAAAATAATTCAAAGTGTTTTTTGGGAGTGAGAGTTTCATATCGGGCATAGAGCATAGCGGGCAGTAAATCGCACATAGGCACTGGTCTCACCGCGAACTAGTAAGCTATGAACTATCGGCTATAAACACGAACAAAAGATACACACTTCCGTGTAAATAAAAGAGACACGGCGATACTCGCCCAGCTATCAGCTATCACCGCCGGGCGAGTATCGGCGTGTCTCGGTTTTTTTATACAAGAGTGCGTATCTTTTGTTCGTGTTTATAGCCGACAGTTCATATGTATCTTAATAGCTCGCGGTGAGACCAGTGCTTTACGTACAAAAGTTAAGTAAAATATGTTAAATGTATGTATTTATTTGTTTCAGCGATCACTTACTACATGGACAGAAGAAACCTTCAAAGGTAAGTTTTTTATCAATACCAATTAGTAGATTATGTAGGTAACCCTTTTTTATACTATAGGTGGCAAACGCACAGACGAATCGCCTGATGGAAAGCAATTAACGTCTTAACGTATGTAACCCTTTATATGTCATCATCATCATCATCATCATCAGCCAATTGACGTCCACTGCTGGACATAGGCCTCCCCCAGAGAGTTCCACTAAGATCGGTCGTGAGCTGTCCGCATCCATTGGACACCCGCAACCTTTACCAGGTCGTCGCTCCATCTTGTGGAGGGCCTTCCTACAATGCGTGGTCGCCACTCGAGAACACGGCGACCCCACCGGTCATCGGTCCTCCGGGCAATATGGCCTGCCCACTGCCACTTCAACCTGGCGATTTTTCGGGCTATGTCAGTCACTTTCGTTCTTCTGCAGATCTCGTCGTTCCTGATGCGATCTCGCAGACGTATTTAAACCCTTTATATGTGTCTCTGTGTTATTGTTATGATTGTATTTTTCTTTGTTGTAAATGTTATCTTGTAATTGTTAGCTCGTAAGATTTATTTTTTAATCATATGGTGCTGTTGGGGCAATAAGGGTGCGGCTCCACTAAGGCGGAGAGAAGCGGAGATGTGCAAAATTGGCCAATGAGACCGCATGACAGTGTTTAGAATTTTGAATTTGAAGAATGTAATTGGTCAATTGGCCGTGTGGTGACGGCAGTAAGAATACATTTGTCACCACCCCAACTCCTGCGGGTGTCGTAAGAGTCGACTAAGGGATTGAAGTGTCACTGACCATTATTTGATAAAAGATTGATGATGGGCAGCAGCGTCATCATAGTGGACACATTACTGCGATCGCCAATCCGCTTGCCCAGCGTGAAGCATTTACCTCCTAATGCGTAAAGCATAGTTAATAGGAGAGGCCTACGTCCTGCAGTTGACTATCATAGGCTGATGCATGCAATTGGTCAATTTTGGACATCTCCGTTCCTCTCCGCCTCAGTAGAGGCGCGCCCTAAGTATATTCTACTTTGTTCTAGTGGGATAAAGCCCGGAGCTACACCAAACTGTCACTGCTGGTGGGATGCTGGGTGTTCTTCACCATCGTCTTCTGTATGTTCAATGAGAAGGAGACCCTGGTGAGGAACTGCGTGCTCGTACCTGGACAGATTAAAGGTAAATTCATTGGTTGGCAAGAACAGACAGGATCAATAGAGAAGATGGGCATTTTCACTTCTGAGGACACCCAATTAGCTTAACTCTCACAAAAAAATAACTTCGATGTCAGTTTTGTAACGACAAGCATGAAATATTAACAAAAATATTTTTTATCCTGCGACCATATATAACATGGACGTCTAACGCCAGCTCAAAAATGCCCCCAAAACCAATTGTTCAATTGTGCCAAGATGGGCAGGACATAGCGCTTTTCTTAACACCGCGCATATTTCGGCGCAACATCATTGACAAATGTTTATAGAATAAAGTCAATCAAAACTTCGACGGACCAATGACAACTATTTTTAAATGGCGGTTTAAGTTTTGATAGGTTGATATTGAAATTCATTACCGTGATGCTTTAAAGAGGGGGTGACACTTGTCAACTAAAATTCAGGACCGTTTTTGAAAGGCAATTTAGTATGACGTGCGGCTTCCATGTTTTATTTGTTCGTAGTTTTTATCATTTAGTCCAGAAAGAATACGCGTTTATGCAATATAAAAACACGAATAAAGTGGATTTACGTAAATATTTCGTGCTTAATTTGTCGTTACAAAACTGACATCGAAGTTAACTTTTAAGTGAGAGTTAAGCTGGTGTCCCTAGAAGTGAAAATGCCCAGATACAGGATGTCTTTCTATCAGATCTTGAATGCCGAATGACAGACTTGGAGGAGTTGGAGGCCGAGATGTCTGTAGTGAAAGTGAGAATTTTAGATGATTTTAGGAAAATCTAATTTTATCTTAGTAGAGATTTCATCAGCTTATCTCAGTCTGCTGCTGGACGTAGGCCTCTCCTATTAAATATGCGTATAAGATGCATTAGGAGTTAAATGCCCATAATCGCCACGCTGGGCAAGCGGATCGGTGATCGCAGTAATGTGTCCACTATGATGACGCTGCTGCTCATCATCAATCTTCTATCCAAGAATGGCCAGTGACACTTAAATCCCTTAGTCGACTCTTACGATACCGCGGGAAGTGTTGGAGTGGTGATAAATATATTGTTACTGCCATCACCGCCCGGCCAATAATCGCATATTCTTATAAATCCGTTGCCAAAATAGAAAGTACGAAAATTTTCTAGTTTCATCATTCATGAAAATTTAAATATTTATAATGTCCATAACGTTTTGTTTTATGGGTTAGACACGGAAATCGATAATTTGTGAAAACACTTCAATAGTAAAATACTTACCTGACAAAAGTATGAAGCACAATCAACTCGTAAGGCACTGGTCTCACCGCGATCTACTAAGCTATAAACACGAACAAAAAGATACGCACTCCCGTGTAAATAAAAGAGACATGGCGATACTCGCCCAACTATCACCGCCGGGCGAGTATCTTTTGTTCGTGTTTATAGCCCATAGTTAATAGCTTAATAACTCGCAGTGATACCAATATCTAATGATCTTTTTTGCTTTCAGATTACCTACTAGAAATACCTAAAAATCACTTAACACTATTGGTGGATGTATCAGGCCCATTCCTCTCAGTACAAGATGAGCAGAAACTGAACCTTACGGAGAAGAACTTAAGGCCCAAAGTAAATGTGTGGGTGGAACGGTGGGCTAAAGGACCTGAAGGGAATGAAACGGATAAATTGGAAAGAGAGGTGAGAGATACATTATTCGGTAGAGTACTTAATACCAATTACAAAACTCTAAGTGGTATAAATACAGTATGTATCACATAGTAGAGCAAAGAAAGAAACCTGTGAATGTATAAGTATTTTGTCAGCCTCCGTAGCCTAGTTGGTAATGACCCTGCCTACGAAGCTGGAGGTTCCGGGTTCGAATCCCGGCGAGGGCATTATTTGTGTATTTATTTATCATAAATATTTGTTCCTTGGTCATGGCTGCCTGTCTATGTATATAAGTATCTACCTATATGTATATATCTATTATATATATCGTCGCCTGGTACCCACATCACAAGCCTCAATTGAGCTTACCGTGGGACTAGGTCGATTTGTGTAAAAGATGTCCAAAAATATGAATAAAAAAAAATAAACAAATAAGTCATACTGCCCAACTTTTACTACCCGCCCAACGCCGAAATCGTGAAAAAAAATTGGCCGTTTCATACATTCCGGCCGGTGGGATGCTGCCGTTTTGTACGGGACAGTCAAATTTATTCTCACGATTTCGGCGTTGGCCCGGTAGTAAAAGTTGGTCAGTATGACTTATACATTCACAGGTTTCTTTCTTTGCTCTACTATGTGATACATACTGTATATTTAGACGTGTATTTATTGGGTTTATTGTCTATCCTAAATTGTATTTTTATACTTTGTTATCATTTTCAGAATTTCACACAACCTCATTCGTTTCTACTACAAGACTCAACAGAATTAGACTTCAGCCAAGCCACGCCTCGGTCGGCCATTTTCGAACACCGTTCAAATTTGAACGCAACGGCTGTTTACGTCATCAGGTAAAACTCATTTTCTTTTCTATCAAAGTTCATCGTCAATCTTTTTCATTCCACTGTTAACATAGACTTATCCTATTCCTATTACCTATAATAATAACAATTATCATTAAAGTATTCTTCAACCGCGTAAATCATACTTATCGATGAATTGAATATCGAAAGGAAGTCTCTATACTATACTCTGTTTGGTTTGGTGTTTAAAAAAAGGTTAACAATCTTGCAGTATCTTTTTATTAAAAATGCATATAAAAATCCAAACTAGGTACTTAATGAATCAAAAACAATGTAAATCACTGTATTTCCTTGTTATATTACGTATATTTGCTAAAACTTATTTTCTACTCGTAGCTTTCAATAAAAAGATACGGCAAGATTGTTTACCTTTTTTTAAACATTATACCAAACAGTATAGTTAATTGACATTTTTGTCACCGTGACTTCTATGCCTGATAATGTATAAATTATCTTATTCGCAGAATGTTATCTGACGCAGCGACGGCAGTTCCGCTAGCTCTAAGTTACCAAGATGGCCCTATAGACGTGGCGATAGGCGTCACATATGCCTGCTTGCTGCTACTTATGCTATATGCCTTAATCATTTTTGAGGTAAGACTGACATTAAAAAAATCATATCAAAAATTTAATTTTCATTACACATGGTGCTTTTTTAAGCTGTACGGCTGTTTCGCCTAAATATTATTCGCCTAATTTTACTTACCAACCAACTTACGGCAGATGATTCACTTGGCATACCAACACTTACCAAATTATTATTTGTCAACCTTTATTTTACCGATTTTTCATTTGGTAACTAGATTAGGTTTTGGAACATGATAATATGCAAAACGTTGATTTGCCATGTGATGATTCTGCCAAAAGGAACTATGGGAATAATGCCAAAAGAAAATATTTACATAAATACATATTTCTTGTCTGGTCTAAACTTTGGAGGGCCATCTGTAGGCTTATGATAGTCCAGTTATTAATCGTTTATCGTCATTGCCATCACGTTCTAACAAGTATGCGAGTGCGAGAGTGATGCGTAACTAGCACGATAAAGTGATAAAACGGGACCATCATAAGGGTGCGGCTCCATTGACGCAGAGCTGTGCAAAGTTGACCAATTACATTCTTCACATTCAGTATTCGAAACACTGTGATGCGGTCTCATTGGCCGAGCTCCCACAGCTCCGCTCCGCTCCGCGTCAGTGGAGCCGCACCCTTAGCCACCTGGCTGGTACTATGAAGATAGTTGTTTTTTTCTCGCATAATGCGTTGTAAAATATTGTATGATATTCATTTTGAAATGAAGGCTTTTCTTTTAACTCGTTTAGGTTAACATCCCACATGGTTTGAGTTTTAAGATCACCGACAATACCGACACCCGTGCAGAAAATACCTGCTTTCAACAATCGTCTTATAAATAACTATTATTTTTCAGATAATAAACCGCACTTTGGCAGCCATTTTGGTGTCAACGCTCTCTCTGGCGGTTCTATCTTTGGCAGGAGAAAGACCTTCTGTTGAGGAGGTAAATTCTAC
>JALPQI010003093.1:0-81027 GCA_025490895.1 Thaumatotibia leucotreta | reverse complement strand
TGCAGTTGCCAGGTTTTTTGGACTTGAAAATGTTACTTACCAGGATTTTGAATATGTTGGTGGCATGTAAGAAATGCCCTTGCTAGGTTTGGTGGGTCTCGTAACTTTGATTCTAATTGTGATAGAAATACAGGTCTTTGGGGCAGATACATTAAAAAAACGTATTTTGACAAAAAATGTCCCTTGCTAGGTTTTGATTTGGGACAGCCGAGATCACGAATACAATAACGATTTTTAATTTTAACGCGGCGGACGTGAAATACTATGAACACGGTTATGGTGTAATGGGGTAAAAGTCCGAAAAATAACAATATAATTTTATTATTTATCTTTTATCTATATATATAAAAGAAGAAGCTTCCTTATAAAGATGCACGCACAGCCTAAACCCCTGGTCCTATAGACTCCAAATTTGGCACGTAGGTTCCTTTTATGGTGTAGACGAGCACTAAGAAAGGATTTTACAAAATTCACCTTCTAAGGGGTTGAAATGGGGGTCCAAAGTTTGTATGGTGAAATAAGATTAGTTGAACTATTTGATCCAAAACTTCGCAAAAGTATTTTTTAAAGTAATTGAGTAAAGGTATGTTTAAGGTTTTTTGAAAATTCAACCCCTGAAAAAGTTAAAAAGGGTGACGAAGTGAAAGAATCAAGACGGGTATCGTTTTTATACTTTATCGAGTCGTAGATCGGGTCTATATCGGGTGGCATAATGTTTTTATTTCGAAAAATTTGTCGCATAACAACTTTACGCCGAAAAATTTATGGCATAAACATTGTTGCGCATATTTTTGTTATGACGAAATTGTTAATCCTAACTTGGTTGTTCCTAAATATTGTTTGTCCTAATGATCTTTTTGTGTAATGTATATGCATCGAAAAATTATTGTTCATAATGGTGATGTTCCTACTATTTAATGTACTAAAAGTGATTACTAATTAAAAAAAAAATTGATTCCTTATACTTAATTATTACTGAATAATTAGCCCTGTTATCCAAAGAATTTAAGTGAGCAATTTTGACCTGGGAACCGGTCGACGAAGCCCCGCTGCGCGGGGCTTCTATTTCCGCTCTAAGGGATAAAAGGTACCTAACGAACCTATCCAGGTTAAGGTAGGGGAAGGTTCAGATTATTTCTTTTTTAATGCGGGGGGCTTCGCCCCCCGAGCCCCCATGGTGGGGGCTTCGCCCCCCGTCCCCCCTTTTTTTTGGTTTTGTAAGTATGAGGATGTGTAAACAATTGATTAAAAATACGTAAGTATTTAAAGACTACGCCATTCACTCCGCCCTAGCTTCGAAATCTAACCAATCCACGTCGGTTTTACCCTAGTTTATTACTTGAATATTTTTTTAACCATTCACCCTGTTGTTCAAATGTTTTGCACGTTGTTATTAAAATGCCTTTTTGAATGAAATTTCGGACATGATAAAAGTAGGCGCAGTGAAAATTGACAGTTCGAGTAGTAGGGAAAACAATATTTATTACAATGAACATTAGAATTATTATGCTTTAGGTCATTTGACGTTCGAGTAATGAATATTAGAATAAATATGGTGTGGGTATTTTAAACGTGTATGCGCAAAATTAAGTAGGCTAAACAAGTAGTATGCCATGTAACATTATGCCAAACATTCTCGGCCAAAAAATTTTAGGACAATCGACGTTATGCGACACGACAGGCACCCTGTTATGGGGTAAATTTCGAAAAATATCAATATAATTTTATTATTTATTTATATATCATGTTCATTTATGGTTCTAGAGATTCCAAATATAGTGTGTAGGTTTCTTTGAGGGTGTAGGGAAGCTCTAAAAATGGTTAGGTCAAAATCCACTCCCTAGGGGGTGCGATAGGAGTCCAGGGTTTGTATGGCGAAACTTGATCAATTAAAATACCTATTTCATCCCAAATTTCACAGGAGTATCCCTAAACATAAATGAGTAAAGACGTGTTTTAAGTTTTTGAGAAATCAATCCTTGAATGTTGTAAAAAGGGCAAACAGTAAAAATCAACATGGATATCGATTCCACGGTTTATCAAGTCATTGTTCACGAAAACAATAACGATTTTAAAATCTAACAAGGCGGACGTGTAACACCGCTTACCCTGTTATGGGATGGAATTTGATAATCTATCTATCTATATACATAAAAGAAGAAGCTCCCTGACAAAGATCCACGCACAGCCTAAACCCCTGGTCCTGGAGATAATAAAGTTCTTCATATGGAATTTTAAGTCAAAATTGCAAGAAAAGTTCGCCATCTTGAATTTAGGCATTAAGTTTAATACGACCGTGATAAAAATTTATAGAACGCAGCCAAACCACGGGTAAAAGCACCATCCGCCACACTTAAATCGGTTAAGGCAAACGCGCGATAATCGCGGGAAAACATTAACACGCAGTGAATAGATGTTAGTACGCGGGCGAAGCCGCGGGTAACTGCTAGTATTAAAATAAAAATAAAATACAGTTGTTAAATATTATTAAGAGCCACACATATGTAGATACCTACGTATTAATTTAACAACTTAGCTTAGCCTCACTAGCATTGTTGCTATTGAACACCTACAAAGCTGGAGATTCCAAGTTCGAATATTGGCGACAGCAATAATGGGTTTTCAAAATTTGTCTCCTACAATCGCGGTCAAAATAAAAAAAAACCGGCCAAGAGCATGTCGGGCCATGCTTAGTGTAGGGTTCCGTTGTTATTCAAAAACGGCTGGACCGATTATGTTGGAAATAGTTTTATTTTAAAGTATTCTATAAGCCCACTATTCACATTTTTCATATTGACTTACGGATCAAAAGAGGGGGAGGTCACATTTTTTGTTCTTCTGGAGCGATTATCTCCGAAAATATTGACATTAGAAAAAAACTTTCTTCAAAGACCCTTATTCTTTTTTGAGAGACCTATTCAATGATACCCCACACTATAGGATTACAGTAAATAAAAAAAAATCATCCCCACTTCACCAGTCGGGGAGGTACCCGAAAAAAAAATATTTTCTTTGTTTTTATTGTACTACTTTGTTGGCATGATTAATATGTATGCCTGTACCAAATTGCAGATTTCTAGTATTAACGGCCACTGAACTACGGCCAATAAAAGGTTGCAATCAAATTAATTGAAATACGTTGTGACAATAACCAATTACCCTAGGTAATTATTATTTAATTTATTCACACTAAGAAACAGCTTTAAGACTCCTAAGATTAAAATACTTATTAATAATAATAATCTCCATTTCATTTTCTATGGTACGGTCGGCTCTAATAATATTATGTATACGATTTTGAACCTTATACCTTTGACATAGTTACGTTCCGAAATGTATATATATTATTAGACGTGACTGTACCTATAAACATTATCAGCTATAAACATTACACAAAATGGCAAACTAAGGGAGGGAAAGAGAATGACTTATTGTGGAAAAATTAAATCATATAAAAAGTATTTCTTACAATTCGAAAGTTTGAATATAACGTAGAATGTACACGTGACTTGATTTTTATTATTATCCTTATTACTTTGAAACACAAGATGGGTACCATTATTTTTAAGATTTATTTTAATTTAATAGTAAAATTGTATCATGAACGCGCCAATTTCCGAAACACAACACTATGTGGAACGTAACGTGACGAGACTTCGCATAAGACGCGGTATGCTGCCGATCCTATGTCAACCAGCTATTTATATGGTTTCTTTTTGTATTTTGGCGCGGTTTTTTGTAATATTTTAAATTGTTTTTGTGTTCTAAGGATTAATTAATTATGAAGCAGGGCTTAGAGAGGGGTGCGCCAAAGTATTTATAAAATTGCAACTTAGATTATTGGAACTCCGAAAATTTTTCTTATACAATTTAACTTCATAATGATCGGTATTTAGAATAATCTTTGTTCATAATCATCATCACATAGAATTATTTATGTTCATAATATTGTTTTTCATACATATTTTTAGTACTAACTTTTATGTTTATATAATTTTTCACTATACTTATTTTATGCTATATATTCTAATGTTATAGGTATTTATTTTTATCTGTACTGGTTTTATGTATGAATTATTTTTGTTTAATTAAATATAAATCGTACTATTACTGTAAACTAGCTACCTGCACATAATCTATTTTGGCATCAACTTAATGAGACAGAAACATCACTTGGCTTAACAATATTTCGAATATTATTTTGTCCGAAACTATCTTGGCATATCATTAATTACGCGGTGTTATAAGACAGAAATTAGATTTGCATTTTTTTTTTGGGCATGTAGCCATATGTTCGAAACTTGCCTTTTTCGTCAGGCAGAATTTGCTGTGAGGGTGAAAATTTCTGCAGTGAGCGAGCGATGCGAGCGAACAAAACCTTCCGGGGCAGATCCGACTCGGATAGGTTAGGTTAGAAGACTAAGGCGGGAGCTTTGCTCCCGCCTTAGTCTTCGAGGTTATTTTTTTTTTAGCAACCTAGAAAGTACTCAGCTCAGTAACACAGTAAGTAACGTGTAGAATATTACTACTACCTCGATTATATTGAGAGGTTGTAATTATTCCTTCTCTGTTATGCTAAAACAAACTATGCCGATACTTTTTATGCACATCCAGATTATGCCTCATCATAAATAGGAGCATCGAAATTATGCTCGAATAATATTCGAACAACTCGAAATCTGCCACAAAGAAATATGCTAAAGTTGAGTATGCCACAACAGTTTCTGCACAAAGCCCATTATGACTACATAATTTACGTTATTCATAAAAGAATTATACCACAACAGAGTGAACCTAATGGGAAAATGTTTATAAATAAACAATTTATTTCAAATAACTTTATGAGTATAGATTAATCTACTTGACGACTTTAGGAGGATAAAATTTCGAAATAAAAATCGTTATGAACATTGTAGGTAGAAGTATAATTTTTAGTAAGAAAAAAAGTATGAGAAAAAATTTTCGGAGTAATGATGATTATGAGTAAAAAACGGTATTAGTAAAAATATTTGAAGAAAAAATTGTATAAGTGCCAATATGGACCCCTTAGAGAGATTGGCCGAAACCGATTTCATAAAAGCGCAGTCGGATAATATTCGGAAAATCGACGTGTATGATGACCACGTAGGTATTTCCCTGCTCAACTTTTTGTAATATTAATATGAATGAGCAGTGAGCTATAAGATACGTTACGGTATATGTATTAATAACTATACCGGGTGTCCCAAGATTATTGGACACGAAGGGAAAATAACTTAAATATTGTAGAAAAGTTATTTCACTGAAAGAAGACTTTATTTTGTTTTGTAAATTAAATAAATAATACTGCATTAAAAAAAAAAACAAAAAATCTAGCCTTTTCAAGGCATCGAACCTACTTTAATACGAATTTTTTTTATTTTATAATTTTATGACTTCATTCGAAAGAATGGATAAATAATAAAAATAGATCTTAAAAAACATAGTAAACATAGTATCTCAAACGATATTCGAAAAAACATTGTAGTTAGTTCGATTGCGGGGTGAAGCAAGTAATTTTTTGAAATACTTTGAATGCAGTTTTGTTTGCCTTTAAAAATGACATAAAGTCTTATTTCTGCAAAATATCCTCTCTAGAATATTTAAGGTACTTTCCCTTCATGTCCCATAGTTATTGGACGCCCTGTATATTATAACTCGGTATCTTGAGGCATCTTACATTATCTTTATATGATTATCTCACAGAATGTATCAATGTATACATAATTATATCCGTATCTCAGCGTTATAGACAGAAAGCTAGCTGTAGAGCTATATAGTATATATATTTTAGGTATTTCTCGTGTTTGGTGATGAGCTTACAGTGCATCTTAAGGTACCTATCGGTATAATCGCTAGGTGTGACGATGTAAGTCGCTAAAATAATAATTTAGTGCACCAAACACTTCGCTCATGCTCATGACATAGAACGTGGGTAATGTGACGTCACAAACGAGCGCCACAAAATGACCACTTATCAACCAAAACGTATAGTGATTGTAATACCTATTTAATTTTTCGCATAATGGTTGATACTTTGGGCGTGTTTGTATGTTTGGCAATATAATGACTAGTAGAATCGAAGAAAAAATATGCATATTTCTTATTAAATAAAAACATGTGTATTTTATAAAATGGTATTGGCCCCATAGTGACCATAACTAGTCTATGCGCCTTCGATTCAAATTTAATGCATTTGTTAACTTGCGATATTGCTCTTATGTTCTATCAGGCACATACATTATGCATCATTACAGTAACAGTCTGGCTCTCATTATTTTTTGTAGGTAGACAAGATTAGGTTATATAAATTAGAAAAACAAACGTAATAATAATTATTTTGACTACCTAGGTACAAAATGTTCAATCCCGGATGATGTGTTTATAATGTATATACCATACAAATTTTACTTTGTTCTCCTATCGGTGGAGATACTTTTTTTTCCAGCGGGATAAAATCATACTAAGATTTTTGTAAATGAAAGTTAGTAAGTAAGCAGGCCTACCGTGACCTCTAAAATCAATGATATATTAAGTACTTATTATATCATTTTCTAAAATGCGATTCAGTTTAAGTTTGACTTGTCGATTTTTGACAGTAATTATCAGAGGGCGGAATTGTTCATGGCAAAAATCAAATGTCAATAGAGTTGGAACGTAAAATTTTATCGACATTTCCAGCTATCGATAAATTCGGTCACCTATTACATTTCTTTCTTTAACATTAACCTCTTTGATTAGCTATTCGACCTACACAATTTGATTTTGACCTCTTTGATTAAATTAAAAATAAATTGTATGATATTTAATTTTCACCATTTAACAACTAATTCAAGTTTGAAAAAAAAGTTAATCCAAAAATAAAAATAAAAAAATGGATAAAGAAATATCCTTGTCTTACTTACGACGAAAACAGCTCAACAATATACTGCTAAATAAATAGCTAGACAATAACTAGACATTGTATTTACTTATGGATTTGAGGTTTAGTTTTGTTCATAAACAAATAAAGAATTAAAGATACATTTCAGTTTAATCGATAGTCGATAAAATTTTACGTTCAAACTCTAGTGACATTTGGTTTTTGCCATGAGCAATTCCGCCCTCTGGTAATTATTCTATGGAACTGCCATATCGCGATTGAAATTAGGTCCTAAACTGAACCGCGTTAGTAAATGGTGATAGTCCTCCTGAAAGATATATTTTTTATTGTTAGAAAAATACAAAATACAAGGCCTCTGCCTGTTATCAGTACATAGTGTCATGTGGTATACATATAATTCAACCACTGCCCTGCTAGTTTCAAGCCACAGTTTTAAGAACTAGTTGCATCCCTAGATGCAATGATATAAACTAGTATGTACAAGTACATAATACATTTCAGCTCAATCGGTAACCGGAAAGTGGATCAAATTCTACGTCGGTATAGGTGAAACAGAATAAAAGACTGTGAAATCTTCATTTCATTTGTAATTAGCAATGTACCTACAAGTTGCAAAACATAATTGCAGGATTTAGAATGTTTCCACTAGAACTTATAACAAAGTGTTATGAAGAATATTATATTTTACAATTGAGTAAACAAGGCATAAAAATATACCTTAAAAGGTATGTATATCCAACGGTTTTGGCATGATTAGATAGCTTGTAAGATTGAAATTGCCGAGAACATTCTCTATAGAAGTTTCGCAATTTATGAAACTTCTCTTCGGTACATTCCTATTTGTAATACATTATACTGTACATAACTACCTACATACGCCGCATGGGGACTGCAGTAAGAATACATTTTTCAACATTCTCTATAGAAGTTTCGCAATGTATGAAACTTCTCTTCGGTACATTCCTATTTGTAATACATTATTCTGTACATAACTAACTACATACGCCGCATGGGGACTGCAGTAAGAATACATTTTTCACCATCCCAACTCCACCCGTGGCTGTCTTAAAAATCGACTAAGGGATTGAATTGTCACTGACCATTCATATTATTAAGGATAGATGATGGGTAGCAGCGTCATCATAATGGACATATTATTACTGCGATCGCCAACTCATTTGCCCAGAATGGTGATTGTGGGTATTACCTCCTGGTGCGTTGACGCATAGTTAGGTACGCCGCGACCACGACATCGGTCTAAGGCGACCGGCTTAGCGGAAAACGTATGGTGCTCCCTCTCGTACCCATATCGGCATCCCGCTCCAACTCATGGATTCGCTCGCCGCTGGTCGCCTTAGACCAATGTCGTAGCCGGGGCATTAGTGGGGAGGCCTCGTCCAGCAGTGGACTAAGATAGGTTGATGATGTGATGCGATGTTTATTGTGTACATGCATACATGTTTACTTCAGTTAAATTAATATGCAATTCTAAGTTATAGATCTGCCTCAGATCTTAAAAAATACCCTCCACGACAATGCTCACATACGGACTAGCGGCTGAATAAGAAGCACAAACTTCTAACTTGAATATTTTACCAAAACATAATAACTGCGATAATTCACGAGTCATGATCATGACTTTATAACATGTGTTTAGATAAAGTATAACTCGGTAAGTAAACACTCGTGCGAACCTACCCGCTACGCTCGTTTCGTAAAACACACTCATGTTTTAATTTTGCATAAACTACTAGTCGTATTATAGTATTTTATGCAACAGTTGTTTAAGAGAGGTCAAAAAAGGCGAGGGGCGTAAGTAACAATTTGAGGCGAAGCCGAAAATTGTTAATAAAGACGCCACGAGTATTTTTTGACTCGGTTAAACAACGTTGCATACATTACTTTTTCTACGACTAAAGATTATCACAAAATAAAACACAGTTTGTTATATGAAAATATACTTTAATTATTTTACCTATATTTTGAGCAAAACATTTCCCGTCAGCATAACGCACAAAAAAGTTCAAAGTGTTGCAGTTATCTGGGCGAAGAATCATGTACTTTTTGCAGATATGGTAATATTTCCCTGTTATTGTAAAAGTGCGATCAATTCGGTTCTTGGTGTTCATTATATGAACCACTAGCGTTTCCTGGGCATCAATAATATTGTAATTTTTTAAATCGTGTAACTCTTGCCGGCGACAAGCCCCCATTATTCCAAAAATTACAGCCACCTGTAACAAGAAATAGGAATCTAGGTGTTAAAAATCCTTACAATGTAATTAATTACAATATTTGCATACACAGAATACCTAAATAACATAATTAACCGAATATACTAGTGCATTAATAAAACAATAAAACAACAAGTATGTAACTATAGATTTACCTTGTTGAATAGATGATTCCGATCAGGTGCTTGCTCAATGAATGTTTTTATTTCATCTGGTAAAAAAGTCTTCGCTTTTTTCGCCTTAAAACCTTCTGACTTTCTTTTCAATGAAGCCAGCAACTTGGCGTATTTAGATATGTCTGTCTGGTGGTATATGTTGAGAGTTGCCTTGAGTTTTGAATATTCAACCCAAAGTGAAGACGGTTTGAATAATTCTATGAGGCTTTTAAAATATGCCAATAGGACATTCTCTGAGAATGACGAAGTCTGGTGTTCGATTCGCCACGCCATGAATTTCTTGTACGACTGATCGTAAAGATGCCGCGATTTTGTAGGCAACAAATTCTCAGTAACTGATTGTGCCGCCGTCGACATTTCTTCCGGTGTCAGAACCAAGTCCTCATCATAATCCATCTTATCTTATTATTATTAAATTTATTTTCTTCACTTCACAGTCCAAAAAAAGATGAAAAAAGAATTTTAAACAAATTTAAAGATTGCCGCACAAACTGAAAATAACAGTGAAAAAACAAATGACGGAATGTAATAGACACGGTAACGTTTTTTTTTAAACTGTCAGTTACTGCCTGCCGGTGACGATTCTAAAACACTTGCGTTTTTTTCCTTACGTTGGTAGCAATTATTTTAGATACGTTATTATTTCAGACAATATGAATCCAGTTGTTTGTTAAGTTGTCAGGTTTGCGATTTGTTGTAAATTGAGTAGGTATCTCTGCTAGCAGTTGCATTTTAGCGACTTTATAAGCCTAGGGTGTTTTTGAAGAATAGAGTATATAGACTTTTCTGAAATTGTGTAAGTCCAGCTTTTATATTTGTTGGCGGGACTATATAAATGACAGATAAAAGTGCCGGAGTAGAAAAAATATTTTTTCTACTCCCGCCAACATACCTTTAAGCCCTTACCTGACAGATGTCAAGATAAGTCTATATTGTCTATTCCCTCTAAACGCATTCGGGTTTACACGCAGTGCGTTTTTTGCATTTTAAGACACCTCGTGTATACAAGACTTAATGAAATACATGGCTGCCAACCTAATTTGAAATGTAATTTCTGATGAACAGTTAACCATAGAGGAGCTTTCTTTTTTAATTTTGACGTCTCCCGCCATACCTTAATGATTCAAAAAACTGTGTTTGACTAAAAATATTTCTTAAATTTACAATTTTATTTGAAAATAAGTGTGTGGTCGTAGAAAAAGTATTGTATGCAACATTGTTTAACTGAGTCAAAAAATGCTCGTGGCGTCTTTAATAACAATTTGAGGCGAAGCCCCACCCACGCCACTCACCTTTTTTGACCTCTCTTAAACAAGGGTTGTATATTATACTATTATAAAAATAAAGACAAGACCAGGAGGCCTTTTAACACGTTCACGGACGGTAAGGAGTTTGGCTTCCGACCAAAAATGACACATAAATTTGTATGGAAATTTTGTACATGCTATAGCATGCGTGTCATTATGACACATGAGAAATATGGTAGTTAAGGACGCATACTGCTATAGCATTCGACTGCTATAGAATAACTTAGTCAGGAGTCGATTACATATGCCAGTAAAATTCTATATCATTGTCCTGCCACACCAGTTCGCGTTTGTTAGCTGATAGTTCCGACTCCTCGACACTTAAAACCTCTTCCGAAGATTTATCAGTTGCCTCCTCGAACAACCTGACAACTTTTTCGTGTTCTATTTTTCATCGTCTAGTTATTACAAATATTACAGATATATTTGACTAATAATGTATTTATGCCCCCGTTATGCTGTAAACAAACAGTACTAAAAGTCTAGAGCCAATTATCGACCATATTATGTTCTTGAAAACGTAAGCGAAACACAACGGCGAACATATTGATGGAAATATTTTAATTTACCTTTCACATATTTAAATTCATCTCCAATTCATTTCACAGTAAAAAATAAATACCTACTAAAATTCTTTACAGCAACGTATTCAAAATATATAGAAATAATAGATAAAAACAGTATTTACAACGATTTAAACATCATCTTATGTATTTGCACTCTCCCGGTGCACATGCCGCACATCTGAACAAATCCCCATACTACCGCGACTGCTATAGCATTATATGCATTTGTGCGCGTAAAAAGAGGGCAAGGAGGTGAGGTTGTCGCTTACTCAAAAACTAAGCAAAAATCATGTAATGTGACAGTAATCTTATCCAGGTTTGGTACAACGTGACAGTAAGTCGAGGACTATGGGTATTTTCTACACGATGATTCTTAATCCGTGATCAGGAGTAGAAAAACATTAACATTTAGCCAAAATTAAACTTATTCGGCGAGGTCTTAAGTTATTTCTTCACTGTTTAATTAATTAAAAGTGAAAAACGAATTAAATCAAATTACCACTTAATACATGGTCATCCTACAGTATAAAGCTTAACTACGATACGTCAAGTGCCATCAGTATGGCGGGAAACGGGAATTTGACGGATCTTATGTCAATAAAGAATTCTATCTACTCATTATCATATCAGTGCAACACTGATAACGACGAACATAACTGATAGGAGATTATGTTGACGTGCATTACCTAAACTGGGCAAAATCTTGAGCAATAAAAGCAATTTGTTTTCATACAGTACAATTTAATAATTAAATAAAAACAATAAAACTGCATACCTGACCAACTAAAACAAAAACATTATTTTAAACATAATATCAAGTGTTGAAAATGTTCACCTTGTTGTTCTTAACACAGATCCACTTGATTGTTCCTGTGATTGGATTGATTCGCTCGAAATCTTCTTCAGCAAAGAATCTTAAGATTTGTTGATCCAGATCGTCAGGATGATGACTAGGTCGTCCGGGTGCTCGAGCATGTGGCACTGTAAACTGTCCGAAGTCGCGAAGATTTTTGGTGCATGCGATTTATTAAATTGTGTCCGGGGATCGGAATGTTTGGATGAAGTTTGTGAAATAACTGTTGGGTTCGCCTTGTGCTATTCGTTTGTATTGACAAACGTACAGTATCGTAACGCTCATGTTTGAGTACGGTACGGATGTGGTGGAGTCATGAGTTTTGGTGAATAATTATTCCTGTGATTGGATAATTATTATTTTCTCATTCAATATCCATGACTAAGGCTTTGTTTATTACGCGTATGACAAACGTGATTGACAATGTCATGGGCAAGGTTTACTCATAAATTGACAATTGCTAATATCTTTGTAAAGAGATTACAATACAACCTCATTAAAACAAATATGGTAGTACAGTGACAAGGATTTTAGGATAAAATTTAATTCAAAATTAAAACATGACTAAAAAATAAATAAATTTGTTTTCACGTAATTACTACTTTAACGTAATCCCCATCAATTACCGAGTTAGAAAAAATGATTCCTGATCACGGATTAAGAATCATCGTGTATAGCGGAGCGAATTCTCTAACATTTCTGGTTAAAAAAAGGGGCACGATTAAAGACTGCTATAGCATTTGTGTCATATAAAGGGGGCCTTAACCTGAATGCTATAGCAGCAGAGCTACGCCCTTGAACGTGTTAAGCTATTGTACGAATTTTTTTAAGCGATCGGGCAGTTGTTGTGCCCGAAAAAAAAGCAAATATGGCTGACTTTAAATATAATTTTGTTGTCAATAAAATTGCGAAATACATTCGTTTTTTTTTATTTAAACGTTAATAAATACTAAAAAATATCAATAATTTTAACTAAGAATTAATCGACTCAAAATTTAAGATATTAAGCTAGCGATAAGACCAAAATTGTGTTCTGAAAGTGCGTGATTATTAAATAATGCAAGTTTTTAGGTTTTATATTTTTATTGGATTCTACTGGAGCAAGGTACCTATACAGTGGAATGGAAGACTTCTACAAGTTTACGCTCTAGATGAGCTGAAGCGGTTCGCGTTTATGAAAATGAAAATGAAAATTTATTTAGTTGCAGGTCATGCGTAATACATTCATGCGATGTTAAAAAACTATTTACAGGGTCGACATGTCTTGCTGCTGTGCAGCATGCAACTACGAGAGATCATTTATAATCTTAAGTTAACTGCTAAAACTACTTACATTAATTATATAATATGTATATGTACAATATATTTATTAATTACAATATTTAGTGAATGGGTAACTTCGATGTGATGGTAAATTTTATGCTCTTATCGGGCGTTTTCCATAGTTAATAAAATATAGATAAGATTATTGGATGATTAAATTAGACGTGTGGGATATAATATTTTAAATTTTAAGGTCTTTTAAAATTATGTATAAGTGAAGTATGCCCTTCCCGCCCCTTGAGTGGCGGCCACGTACCGGAAGGCGTAGCGTGGGTAGGCCCCCCACAAGGTGGACTGATGACCTGGTGAAGGTCGCAGGAGTCCGCTGGATGCGGGTGGCGCAGGACCGGTCATTGTGGCAATCTTTGGGAGAGGCCTATGTTCAGCATTGGACGTCTTTCGGCTGATATGATGATGATGATGAAGTATGCCCCCCCCCCGGTTTTTTTTAAACGGATTACAACATTTAAAAAACTCAGTGTAGGGATCCGTAGCTATTCAAAAACGGCTGGGCCGATTATGTTTGAAATAATTTTATTTTAATTTAGGTATTTTATAAGCCCACTATTCAAGATTTTCATATTTTTGGACCCACGGATCAAACGTTAGAGGGAGGGGACACATTTTTTTTTCTTCTGGAGCAGTGATCTCCGAAAATATTGACTTTAGAAAAACCTTTCTTTAAGGACCCTTATTCTTTTTCAAAGATACCCCACACAATAGGATTACAGCAAAATGAAAAAATCATCCCCACTTTACTACTAGAGGAGGATAATAAAATATATATAGGTATATATGGTTCTTTATTTCATTGTACCATTTTGTTTATACATACAGTGTGTGGCCTACAACCGGGGTGAAAATTTAAACGGTGCATTAATAAGCTGATCAACAATCATTTCCACATATTGTAATAAAAAAAAAAAAAATTTTTTTTGTAATTTTTTGTTCATGTATTTTTCATTATTATGGGTTCATTTACTTGAATTAAAAGTTATTATTGATAACTTCTTCTAAAGTTATTATTGGTCCTTAAAGAAAGGTTTTTCTAAAGTCAATATTTTCGGAGATCACTGCTCCAGAAGAAAAAAAAATGTGTCCCCTCCCTCTAACGTTTGATCCGTGGGTCCAAAAATATGAAAATCTTGAATAGTGGGCTTATAAAATACCTAAATTAAAATAAAATTATTTCGAACATAATCGGCCCAGCCGTTTTTGAATAGCTACGGATCCCTACACTGAGTTTTTTAAATGTTGTAATCCGAATTAAAACTTATCATTTTTGAATCATTGAAAAATGTACAATTTTTTTTTTAAATCCGTATCAAATTAGTGTAAAAATGCAAACAAAATTATTGTTATGACTTCCTACCTGGTATACTATCAAGATGTCTTGCGACTGACAAGCTACGACATCGTGATGCCAAGATCCAGTACTAAAGGTCCATAGCTTTGAATGACAATATCTCCGAACTTAACCACTTTGAAACACCGGGACCTTTACAGGATTATTGCTGATAGTCTAAGGAGTCACTCATTTCATTTTTCTCCCGTGTTAAAGACCACACACTGTATACCTACCTGTACCAAATTGCAAATTGCTAGTACTAACGACCGCTGAGCTATTTTGCGGACAGACAGACGTACAGACGGAACCCCAAAAAATGGAGGTGATGAAGTGTCGATCCAGTCATTCAACTATTTTTAGATAGATTCACAGAGAACCCCCTGGCCCCAATTTCACCACATTGACAAGTCCTACAATTGTAAATTTACTGTTTCTCCAATCTGGGGCGTACTATAGGCTACAGTTACCGTTTACCATCGGAAGGGCCGTGCGTTAGTATGCCACCAACATAAAATGTAGTGCAGGAACTTTAATAAATCAGCAGTAATTAACTAGTATTTTGTGAAGCAAAATTACAATTGTCACAAAAAACATGACAATTGTAGCGAAATCCCGACATATGCCGAACCTCATGTCAAGATTGAATGAGAATTGTTATGTACTAAACCTTGCGACAATTGTCACAGGTCTCGGAAAATAAAAAGTAGTTTATTAACGATTTAATAACGTTACCAGTAATAATTTTATGTTGGTGGCAAATAAGCACATGGACCGTCCGATAGTAAGCGATAGCCGTAGCCTACGGAGGCCTGTGACGCCCCCCGTCCCCCCCCCGGATTTTTTACGATAAAGTGATTAATTGTCAATAAAACACTACAATTATCAAAAAAAAAAAATCGGTGGTATAACACCTGGTCGGCGTAAGTGGGTTAACTGTAATTTTTGTAAATTTGATTAGCATCAGATTTAAAACTGTAATTACCATAATTGAACTATTAAATTTCTACACGTTTGTAATGTGTCAAGTCGAAACAAGGACCTTATTTGGAAAGGGCAACGGGATTAGTTACACCATTAAATGAAACGGTACTAATTACCGCGGGTAGAATTTTACTCAACGGTGACCTCCCGCGTTAACAAAACTGAACCTTTGTGGTTCCTGGATCGCTATAACCTTTGACCGACGACGCCCGGAATCGAGTTCCAATCCGAGTCCAACCCAACTCCTTCCAATCTTGCCATGCGATTTTCACTACAATCAGTTTGGCCGCGGCTGTCGTCCGTGGAGGTCGTGCCGTGCATACGTCACGTAACCTACTCCTGTACATCGCGGCTGCTGAAAATTCTTTAAACTTTTCCGTAGTAGTGATGTGCTGTGCGTAATAATGGAGCTTGTGTACTCTTCATGATGTTTCAATGAGTTTGCTCTAGTTTAAAACATATTTTGTGCAAGTGAAGAGTGGATTTTAAACTTGGCCGGCTTTTTGTTGTGAGTATTATAAAAACATTAATCGTAAACTCTATGTGATTTGCTTATTATTCAAGCAAGGTTGTTAACCTGTGGTTTTAAATATTAGGTAATGTACGGAATAAATTACCATAAACTTTTTGATCATAATTATGTGAGTATCAGTAGAATATTAATTAGATAAATTAGGTGGGTACCTACCTACATCTTGTAAAGTACGCCTACACCCGCTTATAATAAGTAGGTATATTTGTATGGAATAAAATTAATATATTTTTGAAGTCTCGATCTCGACACCATAAATAGGTACCTACCTACATACTCGTAGGTCTAATGGTTTCGAGGAAACCTCGCGAGACCGAATAGTCCTACATGCCAACGATCAGTTTTAATAATGCGAAGGACTCTTTGATCTTGAAGGTAGATTCCTTTCCACGAACCACGAAGTGAAGACAATGATAAAAAGCATTGATTGATGATATTATTATGGTAGTATTTTTAAAACAGCACCTAGTCATATAGGCATAAGTCTAGTGTGATGGGGTGGCAAGTGCCCCTATTGCCCTCCCCCTTGGATCCGCGCTTGAAAATGTCAGGCTTTTCATGTTTAAATAAAGAAACAATTAAAAATTACTATGAATGCGTGTCACGATAAGGAAATAAACTTAGATAACCATCATGCCTAGATAGCCTGCATGAATTTACTTTAGGCCCTTGATCGCGGGTAGTTGGGCATGGGCATATGTAGGTAGTCAAATATTACTGATCTTCTAGTTTTTATCCTACCCATCAGATTTTAGGTAGGCAGTAACTAGCAGATACACGATATACCTAAAATTCAACAGATTCCGTACAAATATCAATTTAAGCTAACAAATTAGGTAGGTACGTAGGTACTTTATAATGCCATGAATTACATGATAATAATTATCATTTATAAGTTATAATTATTATAAATTATTGTAATGGTTTTACCTTAATACTTATATCTATCTTTGTGTCCTTAAACAGTAGTTTCACCAATATTTTAGGGATACCTTGTAGGTAGGTACTTATATTATAGCCAATATTTTTTATTCTCTTAATCAATTTCAACTTTAACGGATCCGGTTGTAAATCCGTTAGATTATCAGTAGGTATGACAGTTGCATTTGCAAATGGACATAATACTAAACTGATAAGAAGAGTCCGATGACTAAGGTTGCTTGATTGCTGATAGCCCTAATCTCCGTTAAATATTTGCTGCTACCTAATTAGGGACAGTGAAATGGAAATGGATGTAGGTATACGTTGAGATTTTTGTTCTTGAAGGTAGGACAAATAATAGACGCACAGCGCCAAAATAAATACTACCAGGCCAAACCGGTCTTAACTGTTATTGGTTTTCTTTTTATGTAGACACATTTTTTAATTAAAATAGGACTGTGATGCTAAAATCTAACAAAAACGAGAGATGGGTCATTCCCAGATGTAGGCTACCTACCTACGTATCTATTAGTTTTGGGATAAAACAATTTAGAGGTACAACTAGATATTTTTTTCTACAACCCTGTGTATTAAAATCGTAACATTCATATAATCTCTAACTTTTTTGGTTTTCTGACTGGCTATGACCCAGATAATACCTATACAGTTTTATTTCCATTATTTACTTGTGTAAATTACCTACTAATTAGCATTCACATCACCTATTAAATTTATAAAGTGAAAAATATGAATCATGAACATGAACCAGATGTATTATTACCTTCAGAGAAAACAGAATAGGTACTTAATGAATTTTTAATCGACTTCAAAAAAGGAGGAGATTTATCTAGGTATTTGTTTGTTTTTTTATATGAGTGTTACTGTTACTCAATATCTCAAAGAATCGTGAACTTATAACCCCGATAAATGATCCCGTTGGCACCAAGTCTGATGATGGAATCTTGGAGCAATCGGTTGAAGTAGGGTTTTAACATTTTTTCATACAAACTTGACTGACTATTACCTGCATAATTTTTGAATATTGGGAATTATTACCCAGAATTATAATAATTGATATTTTCTAAGACTATTTTTCTTTCAAAGATAATTATACATTTTTATTTTAATTATTCGATACTCTGCTACTTCATCATCATCATAATTTAAGAACAAGCGGAGTAGACGCCAGGTTACGCGGTCGTCGGCCAAGCTTTTCAAATACTTGTATGAATTACAGCTTTTTCCTTATGTTGTATCATATAACTTTATCTTAGTTTTTCTTTTGGTTTCTGTCTTGCCTTTCAATATTGTTCAAATAGGTGACTTACAATTTTGCTTGGTCTGTTTGTCGAATGTCCTCAACAAACTCGTAACTCCTATAATTTTTCGCATTTTCTTGTGTCTTCTTCTTCGTCCAACTTATTCTTTCCATTCTCCTCCATATCCACATTTTGAAACGTTTAAAATTTTCTACCAGGGCTCGGATACCGGTTTTTACTTCATACAAAAGAACGGTTCGAATTTCGTTCTTTTTTGTTCTTCGGTATATCAATTCTTTGTTAATGGAGTAATTTAAAAATATGACGTTGGTAATTTCATAACATTTTGAGTACTACATAAAGAATATAAAACATTTTAAAATATTGGGCTATTTCGAGGTTTTCGAAAAAAACCGGTTCCGAGCCTTGTTTTCTACATTACGTAGATTACTCTCTCCATACTATCTATTTTTAAAACGGAACCTCATAATTTCGGGCGTCATTCCGATTGTAAATAAAAAAGGAGGAAACAGCCGAATACTACTAAAGCTCCATGTTTGAAATAGGTATTTAGTATCTCGTCTTTATTGTGCAGATTATGGTAACCTCGTCAACGCGACAAACACATTCGTTTATCCTCCTCACTTTTACACTATAATTTTTCCATCCTTGTTTCTCAGTCAGTCTTCAACGAGTAAAATGCATACTGAATTCTTAGATCTGATTTCTCTCGAAGCTGTGAAAATATAAAGCTTCTACGACGGCGTTATCAGGAAACGTTTCAACTTGTCACAAATTGAAAAACCTATGCAGAAGGCACTTGTCGGTGGCCTAGATGGTTGTAGTTATATTGCCATACCAATTACGAAACTCGTAACAATATAATAGTACTAGAAAAACATTATTGCTCACGACTAGAGATTAGCGAGTATTAATAGTAAATCGTATTTATTTTGTAGGCTTCATTTTGTCTTGTTTTATATTATTGAAAGCCGTGTAATTAAGACTCTCAAATATTTAGTTTTTTACGAAGAATAAAACTTTTTACTTCGATCTTAGCAGGTATTAAAATTACTCTTTCTGGAAATTACAATAACTTATTTCAAATAACGTAAAATAATTAATAAGGCTTATTTTTAAATATTCTTCACTCACTAGTCGTCTTGTTTTTGAAGTTTATGAGTACTTAGGTACCCTTAAAAACTTATAGATATTATCTCTTGGCTTTCTATTTTCATCAGCAGTCTTAATTTTATGACAACTTATTTGCAACCTTTATTCAACCCATTCATTTTAATAGAAGTAAAATTAATGGGTTATTTTGGCGCAGCTCTATCTTTGCAATAATTGATCATCTGTATAAAGGATAGGGTCCCAGGTGATAAATTATTAAGAACTGGGCAAAAGAAGACAAACAAAGTGAATGATGTTGGGAGGGGAATTACTGGTCTGCGTCCAACAGCCGTTTGGCCTTGGCTTGACTGGTTTATTGTTATGGTAACTAGTACGAGTACTTACATAAAAACGTGAGCCTACTATAACGAATCGACTGTGAACAACTTACTTTGAAAACAATAGTCCCAATTAACCAATGAACTATTTTAGTCGACATCGACAAAGGTTGACAGTTAAAATTGAGTTGTAGAGTAGCTGTATGGAACATGTAGGGGAAATACGTCCAAAATGACACATACGTACAAAACGACACATGCGGGTTATTTTGAATTTGGCGCACTTTAAAACGAAACTGACAGTGACACTATGCAGCTATAACGGTTTTCTATGGTCTGGCAACTTTTGGACGCATCTACTTAATTAGTGCCGTTGGCATGACGGAAAATAAGTATTCACTCGTTGTGACTTTTTTTCTTGCCTATAAAGTTTTTGATCAAATGTTATCTTTTTTGGTGTTATACCCTTCGATGTACCATTTTTTTCATGCCGCAACCATTTATCTTTAGATTGCACAACTTACAATTAGAAAAAGAAGCCTTTACATATTTATTTTAAATTTTTATTTTTTAAAATTGCTATACGGACAAAACGACATACATAAAATTGGACAAAATGACATAGGGTGTGTGGCATACTTAGTGTTGGCTTATGCTCCTCAAATGTTTGATGAACTACAAAAATCGTCCTAAAGCTCTCCCGGTAAATAAAAGAATGCAAGGACACTGAACTCGTTTTAAGATATTAATGATAAAGACGATTTTCCTAATGTTTCTTACAGCGATGAAGAAAACTGCACTTGTATATCTTGTAACAACCTTCATGCACACTCTTAGCCCGGAGAAGACCGATTGTCGTGTGTAAAGTGTTCAATTTGGGTTCACATTTCATGCACCAGCAATCCAAGAAGAAATAGATGTTTCAATAAATAGATGATGAATAGATGTTGTTTGTTTGTGTTTGTGTTGTCAGCGCTGGCTTTCGGGCTAGCACTACGCTGAGTTGGGTCCATTTCGTGATGCACCAACTATTCTTTGTTAATTGTTTTATATATATATACTCTTTTGTCTTGTGTGTCGTGAATAAATGTTTATTATTATTATTTGTATCTCTCTTTGATCACGGGCCTATAAATCCCGGTCTTTTGATAGGCTTGCGCGGGGATACAGATCCAACACGTAGAGACGTCCCTTTGGAGAAATTTGCTGTGTTTTACACCTGCTGCAACCCATTCACGGGCACAAAAATAGATATCCGTGAACCGGTCCCAGCAGGCATATAGAGGCTATTGGAGATTATATGGAAAAGACTAGTGGGTTATGGAGATGAAGGTTGGATGGATAAGAGATGGAACTATAGAAAAGAGGTCCGGACACCTGCCATAACAATGATTTCTCTTTGCTATCGAGGCAGGCGGTGACTTGCCGCCGACTAGATGGGCCCCCGTAAATGCCGTCACAAGAGACAGCCAGGGGCAACACCGGTGTAGGCGGCTCAGGAGTGTAGAGAGGTGTACACCGCTTTCTGCGCAGTGGCTTGACGGCCGCTGTACCAACTCGCGACTTACGCAAATTTACACTTCCACCCCTGGAGCGTATAGCTCTGACGACTCCTCTCTGGACGGCCAGTTAAGGCAAGCCAGAGCTGAGAGTCCTACGGGTCCCCTTGGGGTTCCACTCCGACCGACGAAGACACGCCGGAGGCGGGGACCCTGACCAACTCTCGGGAGCACTCGGGTCCGTGGGGTCGTTACTCCCCAACAGCCCTTATTATTATTATTATTTGTATCTCTCTTTGATCACGGGCCTATAAATCCCGGTCTTTTGATAGGCTTGCGCGGGGATACAGATCCAACACGTAGAGCCCCTTTGGAGAAATTTGCTGTGTTTTACACCTGCTGCAACCCATTCACGGGCACAAAAATAGATATCCGTGAACCGGTCCCAGCAGGCATATAGAGGCTATTGGAGATTATATGGAAAAGACTAGTGGGTTATGGTGATGAAGGTTGGATGGATAAGAGATGGAATGGAACTATAGAAAAGAGGTCCGGACACCTGCCATAACAATGATTTCTCTTTGCTATCGAGGCAGGCGGTGACTTGCCGCCGACTAAATGGGCCCCCGTAAATGCCGTCACAAGAGACAGCCAGGGGCAACACCGGTGTAGGCGGCTCAGGAGTGTAGAGAGGTGTACACCGCTTTCTGCGCAGTGGCTTGACGGCCGCTGCACCAACTCGCGACTTACGCAAATTTACACTTCCACCCCTGGAGCATATAGCTCTGACGACTCCTCTCTGGACGGCCAGTTAAGGCAAGCCAGAGCTGAGAGTCCTACGGGTCCCCTTGGGGTTCCACTCCGACCGACGAAGACACGCCGGAGGCGGGGACCCTGACCGACTCTCGGGAGCACTCGGGTCCGTGGGGTCGTTACTCCCCAACAGCTCGCCACAAGCTGCCCTGCGGCCTTATTTATTTATTATTATTATTATTATGTTTCATTTGCGAATTATAGCAATAATTTTGTAATGTGTCATTTAGTCCATTAGCAATATGTCATTTTGTCCGATGCATATGGACAAAATGAATTTTGACTAGTCTCCGCTAATTATTTTTTAATATTTTTTTGGTTGATATTTTGATAGAAGTGTGTATGTGTTTCGATAACTGAAGGACCAAATATTATTGATATAAACTATGGCAGTGTTGTGAAATACCAGGAAAAAAGTTATGACACAAAAACAAAACTATGTGTCATTTTGGACGTACTTCCCCTACAAACAATATTTTAATACATATGTCGAACGGACAAATGCCGCAATGAATTATTTTGAAATTAGTAAAAAATAAAAGCAGGATTTTTTTCGATCTATTAATGTCATACCAAAAAGAGAGCATTGAATTCACAGTTCATGTATGTCAGTGTGAGTGAGTAGGTATGTGAATTTATTCGTAGTTCGTAACGTACCTCTAGAAATACGTAATGATTTAACCGATTTTGATGTATCAGGTATTATTTCAATCTTTATATCAAGTGTCATAGGCTGACACGATGTCACGGTGAAAGCAATATGACACTATACTGGTGCTCAATTTTGGGTGCCCAAACATATTTATAAATATGTAAGGAACCTACCGACAAGTACACAATGAAGGGCTTTGGAATATTAAATAAATACAAATTATACCTATAACATAACATATACATTTGCTCGTTTTTAAACGTGAGCCATGATGATATACGGTGCTCGCGAGCATTGCGAAAAATTTTAACTATGCATTCTTGACATCAAAATAAACAAAAAATATTGACACCTAATGTCGAATTCCACAAAAAAAACTTTTTTCTTAGATTTTTGAATACTTTTTAACATTTCCAATACTTTTTATTATAACAAAAATTTGTTAAAATTAATTTGTTAAATGATTTTTTTTAGGGACAGGGTTTTTCGTTAAGTCTATTCTTATTTTTCGATTGTCAGGCAAAATATGTGGTAATATTAGAACATATTGTGGTAGAATTGTAATCAAAAAGAAGTTTTATAACGAGTTACGTCGAAAACTTTATTTCGAAAAAAGGTTAATTATCTCTGGAACCAAGCCGAATCCAGGAAATTTTATATAACATTAAATACTCTAAATATGCTCAGGAATTCCGCATTAAAATCTTTTGGAATGCTCGCGAGCACCCTGTAGACACGATCAGCATTTTTTAAAGTGTTGATTAAAAATGAATATGTGTAACATAATTCATTTACATTAGAAAAATATACTACACGTTTAAGACACATCATCATCATCGTATCAGCCGAGAGACGTCCACTGCTGAACAAGACTAAAACGGTACTAGAAATACATAAACTTGTAGATAAATGCTCTTCGGGTCACCTTGAGATATGTTGTGATGATGGTATCCAGGAGGCTGACAGTATTACCTACCACCTTGGTAGTGTCTGTCTAATCGTATCTGGAATCCACTTTATAATTAATATAAGACAAAACTTGTCTGACAACCACTTCTTTAGATAGTAGGCAGATACTTAAGTTAATTTTGTGCTGACCGGGCTTTATCAAGAAGTACTATTTATAGGCCTGCTTTTTCAACAACTAGATAAAAGTATTGGTTCGTTACAAATATTTCTTAGGTCATCTGTCAAAAAATTATAGAGCTAAAATTTATCTAACACACTGTTACCCTCTCGGGCTCTGGGCTCGAAATATCCGAGTTGTAATAGGTAATAATTCGTTGACATTTTAATATTATTACTTAGTTAAAAAGATTCAGATGCCAAAGCCTCCATTGATATTTATTATTAGGTTCAGTAATGTATGGTATGGCATAGCCCACTTGGAAAACATTTAACCAGAAGGTAGACCAGAATAGTTGTGTGAGTGGGAATTTTGATTCAAAACGCCACGAGTTTGACTCTATTCCGAATAAATACTTCTATTTTTGCTTTAAATTTCGTTCACAGACTTTTGGTTACTTGTTTTAAAAATGTAGATACGGTATCACTGTAAAAATGGAGTGAACTAGCCATAAATATCGAAACACGATTCTTATTTAATTGTTGTAAATTTTAAAAAAATAATCATGAATGACACAAATCAAATATAGGGACTTAATAATTTTCTATACATAAATTATTTTTTTAATTCTACATGAATATAATCTAGATCTCTGAGCAGTTGTAGACATTGTCATGGAAAAATTTAGACAAATTGATGGCAAATCTCCTGGTAGCGAAAAAATGGCAACAAAAAATTCCAGATTATTTCGTTCCGGGGGATAAAAAGGTTTTATGAGACCGTAAAAAGCAGATCTTTCTTCTAGGGCTGACAAAATATCAACATTGAAGCAGTTACTGTTGATTGTATGGTCTGATGTAATGCTTTGTATTCATTCTATGTTACGTACATTATGTAATCTAGATCTATTCAAAATTAGTTACAATTCTGTAAGTCGGTGTAAATGTAGTACATATTCTAAAATAGCTATAATTTTGACATAGAGTCCGTAGAAAATTATGTAGGTATTATTGTTTTTAATAAACTGGGTTACCTGATATTTTTTAGGCAATCTTACGGACAATTTAACGAAGTAATCCGTGCGGCTGACATGGAGGGTTATGCATATCAAGCTCCCAATAGCATATTATCGTGGCCGAAGGGCGGGTCCTCGCTCCCAGGTAACGGGAGGTCACGCATGTAATATGAAGTCTTTGTGCCTACATCCCAACTCAATGTAATCTGACTTCCGAACGTAGGCGCACCGAGGAATACTTAAGCAGCCTTAAAATGAGTACATGTTTTTGGGATCAGAAGATCAGGCGGGTCGTTTAGCGATGAAACTTTATAGCTAACTATAAAACAATTAACATAATAGGGTGAAAATTAATTTTATCGTGTAGGTAAATTATAGGATTATAGTTATTTGGTTTCAGGCTTAAATGTTTTCGATCCTCTCATCAGTTTTCTGGGATAAATATTAAAATGTAACGTCAACCCAAGCCCGTAGTACCCTTGTCAAACGGCCTAATCCTTTTCCTTAAGTAGTAAGTTTCAATCGTTTCTAACACTATGTGAATATTTTCCCCTGTTTTTCAATGTGGAGGGTAAAAGTGGAAGAACATTTATTTCCCGCGACAGAGGTTAAAGGCGACATACCATCGTAAAAGGTAAGGACCGACAACTTGCAAAATCCAAGTCGAAATCTATCTCGATTCAGGGCAAAACGTTACTCATGTATATTTTATCGCAATGAATAAACCAACAGAATGTTTGATAAAGTCAAAAGAACTATGGTCGATATGCGTTTCTGCAGAATCTGAATGCGTGAAACTTTATTGTTGTTGATAACAAATTGTAGGAGATATAAATGTGTTGATTAGATAAAGTATGTATGTAGACGATTGAAATGTTCGATACAGTTTAATTTCGTTATTATCATTGAACTTCAAATAGGTTTCATTTGGGGTGAGTAATTTAGTAGGTATTTCCTTATTCAAATCTGTCTTATTATTACATTATAAGTTTTTATTTGTATACTATCTTTATTAACACAAGTATTCGTTTATATAGGTACCTACACCAAAACTGCTTGAAAATATTCCAGACTTTTCTAAATTTCCTTCATAAAATGGACCGTTATTCTGTTTGTCAGAGTATTACCCGATACTTATTTAATACTCCTACGCTCAGAACCTTATTTTGATGGATCAACTAATACCTACTTGATTACTTATTGGTTTCAGTGACTTGGTAAAAACGCACTTATAATTCCAAATATTCTAATAAAATAAAAAATTTACGCAACAAGTATTCAATTAGACAGTCAACCTATAGCAACCACTGAAACACAGAGTTCGTATTTACCTGCGTAAAAGCAGCTCCTTTTTATTGATTCTCATTTACATTTGAGTTGATTTTAATAAAATTAAAATATTAGAGAAATTAACAGTTGTGTAATCTATAATACATTTTTCGACTTGAATATTATACAATATGTTACTATAAACATTTTTTAACATTTTGTTAATAGGTATTTATACTTTCATTCCGTTATTTAACAATGTTATCAATGACGCTCCTTTGTTAAGCAATAATATTTAAAATAATTCCCACAGACGCAATGTATCCCAAAAGTACCTATGTCATGAGTATAAACCACCACATTACTTCCGTTAGACAACAATAGTCAGGATTGTATATTATTGATGTAAGTATGTTATGACTGACTTCAAATCTTCATTTGGTCTGAAAATATAATGGCACATACCTAACGACACGCTCCCGGTGGCTTGTTTTTAGCTTGCATATTCGTGGTGTAATAACTTCTATGGCAATGTAGACCGTCTAGCATGACTTGCTGTTGATGATATTTTTGCGTTGAACGTTGGGTGCTTTACTAAGCTTTTCCCCGAAACCCTATTAACGTAAGGATGTTCTTTCATCTCCACGGCATCAATAATTCACTTTATACTTTTAAGGTTTAATGGATTGGTTTTCTTTTACGTTCATATTATAAGTTGTATTTCCTATGTTTGATTTGAATACCTAATGATCTTCCAACATAATGTACCTAATATGTCGTTGGTTTTTAGCGAGTATAATAATTATATTTGTACTTATGCAAATTTCGTCCTTATGGCAAGCGTCAAAATAGGTACCCGCGACTGTTTGCGAAAAAGACACACATATTTTGTATTTTTGGATGACCTAACACGCCCAAGAGAAAAGTGCAATGTACATTTTGCTAGTAAAATAAGAAGGAAGTACTATTTTAACAAAGTCCTTCCTTCTTATTTTACTAGTAAAATGTACATTGCACTTTTCTTATTATTTATATAGCAAAATATACATTACGACACAAGTGCGAAAAATATGAAATTCGAAACGAGTGGCGATGTTTTTGACACGACCAAAGGGAGTGTTTTAAATCGACACGAGATACGAATTTCCTTTTTGCACGTGTCTCGTACGACGTTTTTTAGTTCAGATGGCCCTCCGAAGTTTTGGACCTGACGTAAAATGAGCCACTTCTCGCACTAGCAACCAAAGGCACCATCTGTACTAAAAAACATGTTGGACTGTATAAAACTAATTCGCAGTTCTTTGACTGTTCATGTAAAGCTATTGAAAAAGAGGTATAATATCTTACCTTATTTTTTCCATAAATCATGTTACCCTATAGGTATTCAATTAAACTAAATGTATTCAGAAAATAAATAGATACATAAAATGTTTACATTTCCATA
Organism: Thaumatotibia leucotreta; assembly: GCA_025490895.1. Classification (NCBI taxonomy): domain Eukaryota; kingdom Metazoa; phylum Arthropoda; class Insecta; order Lepidoptera; family Tortricidae; genus Thaumatotibia; species Thaumatotibia leucotreta. Next base: position 53,417 of record JALPQI010003093.1, on the reverse strand, counting down.
TTCCTTCATATTTTCAGTCAAAATGCAGTTTTATTGAAAGTAAGTAATGTATTTCGCCAGATTTTCTCAAGTCATTCTCAAGACATTATAGTAATTTCTGAGCAGCAGCATAGTAAAAATAATGTGTTTCTACTTAACATGTCCTAGGAAGATGGTTTTTTTCGTAGTTTTTGAAGATTTATATTTTTGATAATAATAAGAACTTGATGTTCTTCTAAAGCATAACATACCGACATGGGCATAGTAAAATAAAAAAAATAAAAATTGCTACCATGTCAGAATCCAGGAAGGAAACAGGAGAATACGTTTATACGGTAAAAGACAGTTCTCATTTCTTCTTAAGACCGCCTGCAATTTTAAGGTATGTACTAATTTTTGCGTCCGAGAGACAGGTGTATACGTACTATGTGTATCTTATCACCATACGCCAGGTGACAGAATTTATAATTGCTTATCAAACGAATTCGTTAAACTGGCGGCGCGGCGGCAACTCATGGTCGGCACACTGCTTTATGTATCGAATAAACACTAACCTAAACTATACTTGTAAACTCATGATACGGCTAAAGATACATTCCTACGAAAATTGAACGTTTTATTTACACGATACAAATGAAGACTAAGGAGAAACCATTGTGTGCATTGCGACATAGTCCGACGTCACCTATTTTCATTAATTCAGTAAGCCCGCATACATTACATCAAATAATTCCCCCAGCAGAATCCATGGGTAATTCATTCGCGCCTTTGAATCAAAAAACGATTTGGGCGCAGATTCAAAACAGCTTGATTTTCGTAAATTGGATTGGAAAGGAAGAACTTTGCTCAGTTATTACTCTGCGAGTGCTGAAATTATTCATGGCTTGTAGGTACTTAATGAAAAGCGTAAATAACATCACGAAGTTTATAAATAATAAACGTGGCGTTACGAGGGCTCCGTATGGAATGTGCAATTTGAGCCTTGAAAGCTTGGCGCCTTTTAATGAATGAATTCGCTCACTTGGGGATACGCTATGCGGCTACCATACAAAATTATGATAGTATAGAATAGATAGTTATAATATAGCATTTAACTGAATGTATCAAATATTATTAAGGCAAAATACGCTATCGCTTAAATAAGTTGTCTCGAAAACGTCAGGTTAAGTTAACTGTTTCAGTTAATAGGTCTAAAACTACGTAATTCAAGGTCTGTTAATAAATAAATTTAATAGTTATAAACATTGCTGTCTCATTTTTGCGACAAAAACCTTGCATACAAATTTAATTACCTATCGAAATCGCGATCCAAACAAAAATTCGGCCAAGAGCATATCGGGTCATGTTCAGTGTAGGGTTCCGTAGTTATTAAATTGTTATTTCCAGCTGTTGCTGGACCTAATTATGGATATGGATTATGTTTGAAAAAGTTTTAATCTTTTTTATATTTTCTGGATCCACGGACTAAAGGTTAGAGGGGGGAGAGGGATACATTTTTCTGTAGCGGATATCTCCGAAAATATTGACTTTCTTCGGAGATATGGGATAAGGAACGCCAATCAGAATACCGGTATTTAAAGAATTTAATAATATTTATATGAGGAAAAAATATATATTTTTATTATCTTTTGTATGACAAGCGTTAGTCAACTCTACATTAACTCACTTAGCAGGCGTGGTACAGCTGTATTCTAGTTAAACCCACTGTTTTGTGATTGCGTTTTATGGCAGAAAGGGTTGTGTGTAGATGTCGGGCAAACTTTGTGAGAACGACTGATGTATATAGAAATAATAAATAAAGAAGTATATACATCTTATATGTACATCCGTGTGGTAACGGCAGTAAGAATAAATATAAATATATACAAATGTAAATATCTTGGGATATCTTACACAAATCGACCTAATCCCACGGTACGCTCAATTAAAGCTTGTGATGTGGGTACCAGGCGACGTTATATATAATCGATAGATACTTAAATACATAGACAGCCATGACCAAGGAACAAACATTTGTGATAAATAAATACACAAAGAATTCGACCCCGAACCTCCAGCTTCATAGGCAGGGTCACTACCAACTAGGCTACGGAGGCTGACCAATACACATACGGAGGCTGACCAGAATACATATTTCATCGCCCCAACTCTTCCCGTGGGGTGTCGTAAGAGTCGACTAAAGGGTTGAAGTGTCATTAACCATTTATTAATCGAACATTAATAGCAGCATCATCATAGTGGACACACTGCTGCGATCGCCAACCTGCTTGCCAAGTGTACTTCCTTACGCATACGTAATAGGAGATAATACGATATTAGTCTCTGGAATGTGGACTAATCTAGGCAGATGATGTGATAATGATGATTTGATACGTAAGTGTCGCTTCACTGAAAATCGTTATACGTCACATTCAATCATAATAATATTTTTATAAAGCTAATTTTATAAGCTATTTATACAAATATTATTATGAGAAATACTAGAAGGTAACGATAACGGTTTAGTCACTCGATCTTATAGAAATAGTGATAGTAACACTTATCGGTTTGCTAAGTCAGGACTCAGGAGACGTTTATGAGTCAGGGGGTAAAACTACAGAATGTGACTTAAGCCCGAAGCGGAAATCTTAAATTATTTAAGTCTTTTTGTAGCGGTCTACTAAAGGGGCCAGACTACTGCGGGATATCTCATTAAATTATAATTTTGTTGCAATAAGATCGTTCAAAATTACATAAATACCTATTAAATAGCATCATTGTTACGCAATTTATAAACTATTTTTACGTAGTTTTAAATGGTTTTCAGTTAAATTTAACTTCATAAATGATCAACACGAACGTATTGGACTATCCGCGAGAGTTACTAGAATCAGAAATCATTTTTTTGTTGTTATTCTGTTACATCACCCAGGGGACAACCGTTGCATAGTTTGATTGAAAAGTATCCTGCATGCTCTACTATCATGTTTAGTGGGTGACCCATCTTGAAAAGGCCACGTAACTGTTAAAAATCCAAAGTATTGTGAATTTTAATGCTATAAAACTCTGTTTTTAAGGGTGACCCAGGAGAACCATAGCAACCAGTGACTTAAAAAGTGATTGACTCATATTTCTAAACGTATTTATAAAAACATGTGTACCTTCTTTCTTTCATTATTAGTTGGTTATATATTCAGAAAATAGTGTATTTATCATGATTTAAAATTCATCATGATACTTATTTATTATGTACAGTATACCAGACACATTTATCTAAATAAATTACGAAAAACATACTTCTAAGATAACATCTGCTCTATATCCCAAGGCAAAAAACACTGATTTAGTCATGGATAGCTAGCTATACTACACTGCGTTTCAAGTTGAAGGAGACTTAAGTGTAAGTGGTTTGCCCATCCATTCTAGTTTTCGCCGCGCCGATTTGATCTAGCCAAAGTGTATTTTTTGTCTTCTTAATGACTTCATCTTAAGTTCGCTTTTTATTTACTTATAGGCACTGATGTACTAATGGTAGTTCACTATGAATTACTGTTAGTGTTACTTTTAACATATCTTTTTTGTTATCAATTTTTTACTAGGTACCCATTCATGTTATAATTTTTTATTAGAGTTTTTTTTTTATACGATGCCAAAAAACCTGTTTCACTTGATTTGTTTGGGTTACCTTACTAAATATTGTACTAAAATCCAATGAGCTGAGAGCTATACCCTTACCTGGTATCAGGTTTTTGCCTGTATATATTTGTTTCTGGCTAATTTACTTTCCTCTCAACAAAAATATTTCAGTTTTTTTGTTGGTAACCGTATAAATATATTTTCGTTATGAACATAATGAGAGGAGGTAGTTTACAAATTTTAAGGCTCATTTTATCAGCTGTGTCATCATTATGATGGTTTAAATGAGTTGATGAAAAAATCTCTGCTATTAATAATATAATTCGGTTATAACTTACACATGTCCTTGAAATTACACACGCTTTACTGTGATCCTTTGCCGTATACAGTGTGTGTCTATGACCCGGGCTTTTACGAAAATGGGCAATAAAACGCATTACTAGCAATTGTTTTCAAGTATTAACATTTGACAAATAATTAAATTGACCGTACTATTAATTTTATTTCCTCCGAACGATCAATGTAACGCGTGTACTGTTTAGTTGTCAAACGTTGTGAGTGGCTGCGATCTGTCATTGTGAAGTGCAAATTAACGATCTATTTTGAAGTACATTGCTTCTCAATTAACTTTTCTTAGAAAGTTAATTACTTTTAAAATTAGCATTTTGAATCGAGTAATGTTCACGGTTTGGCTAGAAAACTGCATCGCATTCCTCGGTTTCGATAAAAGCCAGTATCGTAGACACACACTGTATTATGTATTGACAATTACGTAATTATGCTCTTTAGCAAGATGATTATAAATACATATTAACATAGATCCAATGTCCATCTACCTAGTAAGTGGCTTGAATAAGCAAATCTAATGGGAAGAAAAAGTTACGTTTCCAATAACAAAAAACCGGCCAAGTGCGAATCGGACTCGCGCGCGTAGGGTTCCGTACCATTATCAATTTATTATTTAAAAAATACTGTTTAATCAACCTACCTCAAAAACTATAGGAGACAATTTAATCAAACCAAAAATCTTTGATAGAGCTTATTAATGTGCATAACATACATATTTTTTAGAATTTTATATCGAGTAGTTTAAAAAATAGAGGGACACATTTTTCAGACTTTGATATCCTCTCTGATATCTCGAAAACGATTTGCCTCGCTGATATCTCGAAAACGATTTGCTTAAATAAAAATGAGTTTTATAAACCTTCATATCATTTTCAAAGACCTTTCTATTAATACCCCACACGCTTACATACAACTAAAAAAAAATTATATCCCTCAGTTACATGTAGGCCCCCACCCCAATGGTTTTTTTTTTACAATTTAGTATCATAATCCTGTAGCGGTTCATACAACACATATCCTTACCAAATTTCGTTATTGTAGCATTTATAGTTTCCGAGTAAATCGGCTGTGACAGACGGACAGACGGACAGACGGACATGACTAATCTATAAGGGTTCCATTTTGGCTACGGAACCCTAAAAAAGTACTAAGTACTAGAAATCAAAATAATAAAGTTGCTATTGTGTATCACGATCCAATTATTGCTTGTTGCTACACCTACTTGAATAAAAAAATCATTTGCGTTGTAAATCAGGGCTTATGCACAAACCGCACGAGATATTTTCGGCATCTTTTTGGTACACTTTAATAACTTCCATTTGTTTCAAACTTGATAAATCTTTTCAATCAGCCCGAGATGCATTAAAACGCATTTTAGGAGACTGTTTACTACCGCTTCAAAAAAAATTCTAACGTTTCTCTTCCTGACTAATGTGCCCGCGGCTGGATCAGGCGGTGGATTGTAAATCAAGCCGGGTGTCCTGGTTTGTGAGCGGCCGCATTTTAGCAGATAGCAAAGTCACCCACTTGAAATATGTTGCCAGCTTTAAAAATCACGCCGAACATAAAGATGTTCAATACAAGGTTCGTCTGCACTCAAACCACCGACTCGAATGTAATGAAAGATATTTACATAATTCAATATTAATGTGTCGCACGTAGGTTAATATATAATTTTAAAGATCAAAGGACCACGGGAATTTTTGTATGGAATGGACCAAAAACCAACAGAGCTGAAAGTGGTGTCATTAAATAGGTACAGGTTACATTCCATTGCAAAACTAAAATCATCCAATGGAATTCAAATTTGTACCTATAGAATGAAATAATGTACATAAGCAGACCTTTTTAATGACACTACTCCCAGCTCTGTTGGGTTTTGGTCCATTTTCATGCATAGTCCTTTGTCGGATCATCGGTAGAAACGTAGGTGACTAGTTGCAACCTTTCCTTTTGAAATAAGTTTTAAATTTAGTTGACAGACTTTTGTGGACTAGATCCTTTTTCCATAACTACGTCCATGACCAACTTATTCCGCTAAAACGAGACAACGGTAGTTCCGTCGGTTTTACTCGCTGCACTAATATTAGCATTGTCGCCGCAATCGCAACACTGTTTACATTGAGATAATGCTAGAGGAGGCTAGTGGCTTAAAGATCGCCGCGTGGCACAAACAAAGAATGTCGTTTGCGAGATTAGTTGGTCACGCGAGCCGCTATGAGAGTATGAGAGCTATTTCGTAATCATGTCAGACTGTATAATGTACAGCCAAGGGCATATACTTATTACCTTTCTTTTTAAGGATACAATATTTCACTTTATGGCTAACTATACGTAATTATGACCCTGACTACTAAGATTGTAATATACTATACGTGTAAATATATTTTTTATACGTTGAATCACATAAGACGGTCCTAAAACTGTTGTTATATGAGAATCGACATCTATTTACTGTGAAATGCTGCACAAAATAAACAGTGTTTGATTTTGCTAATACGTATAAAACCTAAATTGGTTAATTCAATTACCATCTCTTTTGCAAAACAGGAGGTATCACTATTTCTATCTTATTAAATTGTATGCGGTTGTAGCTCTGGAACAGATATTTTACGCTAGTAGGTATTTACTGAGTGGAGTAAGTATTTTATTCTGATTGCATTTATTTTCAGTGAACGCCATGTACAATTATTTACAGACTTTAATTTATAATTGAAGTACTTACTTTGCAATTTAGTTTTTAAGTTAGTTATGGAACAGTTATTATATTAGGTAACTTTAGGTTAAATGTGCAAGTAAGTATTATAATATAAGTAAAAAATAAAAATAAGAAAACGAGCGAAACGGGCAACTTTGCACCGGGAGCATTGTGGGGGAGAAGGTTATTGTATTGGTAACACTACCGCGTGAGTTCGAGTAGATTTTTTTTTCTATCAATGTTAGTTTCGTTCACAGACGCTGTTGCTTAATATATTTATGTTATATTTATTTATTTATTTAATCTTTATTGCACAATAAATAAAGTACAAAAGGTGGACTTAATGCCATAAGGCATTCTCTACCAGTCAACCATTAGGCCAAACAGAAATTAAAAGTATTGGTGCGTTGAAAGACACAAGTAAAAGAAAATTAAAACAGCGAACAAAAAAAAATACTACAATGCATGTTAATCATCATCATCAGCCTATGTTAGTCCACTGCTGGACGTAGGCCTCCCCTATTAACTATGCGTATAGACGCATTAGGAGGTAAATGCCCATAATCGCCAATTATATACATGTTAATACACAATAAAAAAAAGAATACAAAGATATACAATTATCAAACGTCTAAGTGCCAGGCACTTGTCTGTGGCAGTAGTAGACAGTTGTCTAAACTAAATTTGAGCCTAGTTACTCCAGTAAGTTTTAATGGCATACCGATACCTTTTAGCCAAAGTGTCAAGGATCTTGGTGTTCTCATAGACAGCACTTTGAGTTGGAGAGCACAGGTTACCGAGGTTAGTCGAAAGGTCATGGGTTCCCTTCATTTTCTTAATAAGATGAAGCACTTTTTACCCGTTAAGACGAAAGTGTTACTAGTTAATTCATTGATTTTACCCATAATCGATTACGGTGATGTGTGTTATCCGGACTTAAACGGAGAACTTCTAGATAAGTTAGATCGCCTCCTTAATAACTGCATATACGTTTTATCTACTGTCTCCGAAAGTATGATCATGTGTCATCTTTCCGCTCTCAGCTTGGCTGGCTTCCCATCCGTCTACGACGCAATATTCGCTTGCTTTGCACTCTCTTCTCTGTTCTCTATGATCCACACTCTCCTGAATACCTCAAGTCCCTCTTTCAGTACTATGGCGTGTCTCGTGACCGTCAACTACGCTCTTCCGGTAATTTGTCCCTATCTATCCCTGTTCACCACACTGGTTTTATGTCAAATTCCTTCTCTGTCCAGGTAGCCCGGCTCTGGAATAGTCTTCCTCGTCACATCAAAAATTCCCCCAGCAAGCTTACGTTCAAGAAGTCTGTTCGTGCTTTTTTCGCTAGCAGAATAAACACTTAGTGTGTGAGTTTCATACGTTTCGTCTATATGAATATGTATGTATTTAATTGTGTTTATGTAAATTGTAATATGTATATTTATATTTATTTATATATAGGTATATAAATATGTGTCTCATTTGTATTTTATATTTAGAATAGAGTAATTCAGAATATATCTAAATCTAAATTTAGCACCGCCCACAACCTCTCTGCTTCGCCTAAAGGTTAACTGGTAGAGAATGCCCTATGGCATTAAGTTCGCCTTTTGTACTTTTAAGTTTTCTTTTTTGTGCAATAAAGATTAAATAAATAAATAATCAAATATTTAAATACATACAAAGAATATCATGTACCTACATACATATGTATGTACATACCATAAGTACCCGCTACTAAACTACTACGAATCCTATTTACGAGACTCTTCCAAAAAATGCTTACGCAACTGACGCTTGAACAGCTTGGTCTGAGCCTGCCGAATATCCAAAGGGAGATCATTCCATAGACGGATCGCGTGTACGGCAAAGGAGTTGGACATCGGATCGATGCTGAGGAACATGCATGCTTGTTGTTTGTTACAAAATATAAATTCTAATAAAGATTTAACTGAAAACCCATTTGATGTATACCGTTAGTCAGTAGAAAATAAAAAAATGTACACAAATATAGCCGAATTTCCATAGCATTGAACGTCTTTGACACATATCGGTTTGTTTACATTTTGTTTGTTCTCTACTTACTGACAAAGAGTAGATTATAAGAGAAGTTTCATCGGTCGACGTGTCTTTACTTTAAGATGTAGGCATCGTGATATGTCATAGCGAGCATAGACCATGACGCAACAATATAATGTATCTACAGGCAAGGGCTTAAATAAGTATGACTCATCTGAGACACATAGAGGCAAATTCAACAAGGTAAATTTTTTTGAAGTACCTACCTAGGATTTTTTTTCTTCTGGAGCGATTATCTCTTACCACTCTACCGCTTTGTTGGAACGATTAATATGTATACCTGTACTAAATTGCAGATTCTAGTTTTACGGCCACTGAGCTATGCTGCGGACAGACGAACATGGCGAAACTACAAAGGTTCCGTTTTTGCCATTTTGGCTACAGAATCCTAAAACGACCTATATATATTATATGAAATGAGATGGAAAGTAAGGTTAGTGTAAGCGTATACTACATAATATAATTATACTCCATACGTAAAGTAGTCTATCGTTCTCGCTCTGATGTATTGCAGTGAGCGTGATGGGCTACTTTAGGTAGGTACTATCTAGTAAACGCTAACGTAAACGTTACTTGTCCAATCATGGTACACATATTAAAGGATAAGAGAGAAATATTCGCTGCTTACTGAAACAGGGAAATTCTATCGATAGGGTATTCGATGGAAACGTGTCGTAGGTAACGGACTTTTTGAGAAATTTAATTAGTAAGCTGCGTTACGGTATAATAATACCATATCTAGGCTTCAAGATTGACAGTGTTTCCTAGCGCCTAGCACATTTTATTAGAGTAGCTACCATAGTGACACGTAAGCGACAAAATTTGATGTTTTCATGGAATGCTCCCAATCCAGAGTGACGCCACATCTTGCAGGTAAAGGGGTGCCGTTGCTATCACTAATAGTATCATGACATTCATGATAGTCTAATAAGTTTTTAATGTATGTCATAGATACCTCCAATACTCGCCTAAAGGGGTGGTCGTGTTTTAGTGTAATCGTTAAATTCTCATTAGATTAATAGAACAGAGTAGATAACAAATATTCTAGATAGGTAGATAATGTAAATATTTCAATTTTCGTTTTGTATTGAGTGCACACAGTGGACTCAAATAATACAATAATTTTGCAGTACCTACTCAAACGCATTTATGTCTTGTTTATTAATAGATATCAAAGTGTTATCATAGAGTGCTTCTGTAACCGTAGTACGTATATCTATTAGCTTATCGGTGAGAAATAATATCACGGCTAGGTCAGTGGGCTAATAGTTCTACTTAGCGATATACTAATGATATTATACGTACAGTATTAATAGCTCTGATACAAATCAACTTATGCAAGGAATATTCCTTTAATCACATACATATTATTTAGAAATAAAAGTTAAAATGAATTTTGCGTGTTATCGGCTCAACCAAAGCGACCGCTATGTTTTATGAACTAATAAACAAAAGTGACGTTTGTCACTATCGACGATAAGAATGCAGTGACTGTAACTTACCTTATAATAAGAATCAGGAAAAATGTCATCTACCTGGTGGTATAGTCAGCACTAAATGTAGCCACGCGTATGAAAAGCCAAAAGTCTATATTATAAGCGCTGTGTGGCCTCCATATGCGTAGATACTTTTGATACTGACTGGACATGAGACTATAATAATAAATATTGAAGAGAAATAACAGTGTAATTAAATTTCATAAATAGGTACTTATAAGATCGTGTGCTTGTAACATTTTTGGTACATTCTTGCAATATTATCAAGATACAATACACATTTTGACACAATTGGAAACATTTTGCTACGAGTTATACGATAGATGTTTGAAAATGCAAATCGACAAGACTTAAGAACTTTATTCTCACAAAGAATTTACAAAATTCACTTACATGGGAACACATTTTCTTAAATAAAAACTTAATACTAACGTGCAGACAATTAAACGATAATAAACATTTTTTATACTCTTCATCTCTACTACAGCCGGTAGATTTACTAGTCAAACGGCTCAGATAACTTAAGTCGTGCAAACTAGTTAGCAACCGGGCGATTATTCCCAACATTCACAATACACATGCTTGCATGCATCAACATTTAGGGAACCAGTATAAAGGCGTGTTCGAATTTGCGGGACTTCGTGGAAGTTATGCTTCTCAATGGCTATTTAAAATGGCAGGACGTGGCCTGTATGGCTACAACATGGTATAGCTACCATGAGTTGGCAAGTAAGGTTTACGTGAGCGCTTACTCGACCCATAAAGCAGTGATATCGATACCTCCTACGTATACTGGTGCAAGTGCAAAATCATCATTTTCCAGGAGAGCTGTTCAAAGGTACAAAGTTCTGTAACTAGCTCATACAATGAAATAATTTCGTGATATTTTAAAGAATTTATAACAAATACATTTTAATACAATCTACTTATTTACTTTTTTGAAATAATTAGTTTTTGAAAAAATGGTAGTTACACCAGTATACGTGCAATTTACGAGTTCTTGTTTTTGATGAACTGAGACAACTACCGTATACGTAGTATACTATAACTCGATGAATACGGATATATTTTTAGTGCCTTTGATGTATATTTTGTATCATGCACCGTAAATATCTAAAAATATATTGCAGCGAGCGTGATGACCAACTTGACGTACTTGCAAACTCGCATACTATAGGCTATTGAATCAAGTTAAGAGGCTTTTCCACGCACTGAAAACAACTAGTGCGTAAATGTTCATGTTCAATGCATTTTGATTTGTGAGCGATAACTAGCTTATTAGCATTTGAAGTGTGTGTGATGCGTCGGTCGACGGTCGATCGGAGGCCGGTCCAATTTACTCAATTGGCAGTTTGTTGGCCGCCTTATAGCCGTTGTGTAATGTGCAGTAATTAATTGGAGTAAAGATAAGGGACAGGAACGCGGCCTGCTTAGGTTTACTTAGGCAACAAAATGTGTGCGAACACAAAATTACTATACAGGGTGTTTTTTATATCATTAGCCATATTGCAATATGTGTTGGGTAAAGGCGTAAAAAAATATTTGGTAAAACAAAAATAATCCATTTTTCATTATCCTTTTTGTTATAGATTTTTTTTTAAATCCCATTATCTAACGAATGTTTGGTCACTATGATCACTTGCTTACTTTGCGTACTGCAACTACCAACTCATAACTGCCAAATCAGATTGGAAAGGGTGTTTGAGTTTGCAACCCGCATAAGGTAACTAATTCAATGCGATATAACGTACGTAACAAGTTTCCTACGCGTGGTGGGGAATGGAGGTGGAGCTTAACTTGCAGGTAAATCCCACGAGACAGCATTATCAGTCTATCGCATACAGTACTAATAACGAGGGTATTTTGAGTTGCGCGCCGATCTGAGGGTAGTTTGACTCAAGCGCGTTCACGCAAGCGCACTCCTTCTTTGTTTACAGAGTGCTGTACAAATGGCACATGCCATCTTGCGATCAGCCGAGCCAGCATAATTTGACCTCTAGAACAGAGTAACTTAAATGTTCCGTCATACAAACGCGTACTGGTTTACCTCAGATATCGATTCTAATGCACTCTCTAAGCAAATTGAATTGTTGATGACGACGAGCAGGTACAGGTAGGTATGCGCTTGGGCAGTTTTAATCAAATAACAATCGTGTGTGCATGTAGTTAGGACATTTTATTCATTGTTTAGTGCCGATGGTGGGGTGAGTGACGTCGGCTGATCGGTGCTTGTGATGAACTCCTGATTGGCTAAGACTTGACTACTCAAACCTGCTACCCTTTTGTCTGCCATCGAATCGCACGGATTGAAACAAACTTGCCTAGTGACCACAAATTATGTTTTTGCCGGATAAAAAACGGGAAAAAAACAAAAAAAAATTGTCACTTTTTTTTTTCAAAAATGTTGTGTACTGGTGATTGCGAATGACATATCCAAATTTGGCTAACGACATAACAAACACCCTGTATTGCATTCTGTTCTCTTTTTAACACGTTTTTATTAGCTTCACTTGTAGCTAACTATGTATGTAAGAAAATCTTGGAATCTTAACTTGACCTACTTTCCGGTCTTCGAATAGGATAAAATTTTGCACACGCTCCGAGTTCTGATGACAATACATGAATAGCTAAGAATTGTCATTACAAATCCAATATGGTAGGCTCCCCAAGATGGCGGACTGGCTTTTTGAAATCCACCCGGTCTCCATAATATGGGTACCAAATGGAAGGGTTTGCTGTCAGGAATACGAAGAAAGCATGTTTTTTCGTTTTTTTTTACTAATATTGTCATTAATTTTAACAGAGCATCAAAATACAGACAAATACTTTATAAAAATATACATACGGGTCTTGACAAAACAGCTGTAATGAAAGTATACAGACAGACGGTAATTATGGTATGTAGGTACGGTATTATTTAAGACAGGTGGCAGGGGAGTACTGATTAATGTCGATCATTTGAAACATTAGCTTAAATATTATAAAAATGATCTTCACATGGCCAATGTCATGTATACCACTCCAGTTTTTAATAAACTCTTAAAATCCTAAATTGGTACCTAATTTTCTTCTGAGCAAATTCATTTTATTTTCAGACATATTCACTTTATATTTACAGAGCTTAAATTAATTAGTAATAAACTTATGAATTTAATTTGCTGATGCTAAAATGTTGTCAGATGATTAAATTATATTTATTGGATTTGTAGTAGTATTTGCGTAGCAAAAACGTTTATTTATTGTTTTTGAGATTTGCGCTCCACTGACTCTTTCATTATTAATTTGAAAATATTATAATTGGATTAAATTTACTTGTAATTAAATATTACGTCTACATTCATTTTCAACAAATTCTTGAATAATTTTGTTTTACAAATCTTAATTTTAAAGTCAGAGGAATATAGTAATTAAAATTAGAATATTAATATGTTTATTTTTTAGATGACAACTTCATAAACCTACTCAGCACGAAATGATTCACAGTAATCACAGTAGTGTGATCAATAGTGCGGCGCAATGATAATATGGTTAAATGACTTTTGCCTACACGAATGTGTATCGAACAGGTATGTGAACCGATATTTTAAAGATAAACGGATCTGAATCGCGTAAACTTACGTTTAATTATATCTGACGTTTCAGGCATGACGTTACACCCGTGGTCGCAGGCAGACGACTGGTGATAGAATGTATCAACACCTTCGAGCTGCGTGGGTTTTTCGAACTACCCGCACTTGATCTTGATTATTCACTTCTAGGCTAGGGTTGTCACTAGGCCTACACACAACACTGACAACATCCAATGGCTTTAAAATGGATGTTCCGCGCAGCTCGAAGGTCAATACATTCTCTCGCCAGTCTGCCTGCGACCACGCGTGTAACGTCATGCCTGAAACGTCAGGATATAATTAAACGTAAGTTTACGCGATTAAGACCCGTTTATCTTTAAAATATGAGTGATAATCGTGAAAGTTGAAATCAATATAATATATGTGAACTGATTTCCGTGTACCTATTTACGATATTCGATTAACTCGTAAGAAGCAATACACGACGCTATTTTATTTGGGGCGCTAATTGATAAAACACGATTGGCGGCGTCTGCATGTAACAGATAATTAAGTTACGTTCACAAGTGATGCTCGGCTTCTTTGTAAATAGTTAGAAGGGTTAATACCTACTACGTATAGGTACAATAAAATAAACCTGTAAAGTAATGTATGATTATGAAAAAATGCTGCCATTATAGACATTTGTATAATTTCTGAGGTCTTCAGTAATAAATAAAACTCGAGGATGCTTCAAATATGATCTAATCGTAGTTCTACAATGGTACTTGAAATTTAGGTATCATTAATCAAAATAAAATAGGTTAGACGCGCACATCAGCGTGTATCTCAGAGCCTAGTGGCTCGCTAGGCGACTCGAGGAAGCGGGGGCGCGGCAGCAGCCGCGACTGGTTTTACTTCTGTACGGTCCCCGCTTCACCTCCTGTGCTGGGAGCCGCAACAACATTCTAATTATAAAAAGACCCATTTCCTGCATTTATTTGATTTTCTTTAACATAGAATAAATCTTCATTTCTAATTTAAATATTGTTACGACAACGACACAACCAATACGATGTTCTTGACAGGTACGTAGCTGCAATGGGCTGGTGGGCTAATATTCAAGGGCCTCGTTTAGAATGTCGCCAACACTATATAGAATTATGGTGATCATTATGTCTACTAGCATCAACGTATTCAAGATCATCTGAATCTCGTTATAGATTGGTTTAAACAGTTGATTTTGTTAGATAACCCTGCACTACAGCCCAACGTCATATTTAGATTTATTTATTTCACAAAATAAATTACATTATAAATTAAGTGTTACGTTCATTTATAAGACAACTAAGTTTAATTTAATCATAAACCATGACGTCCTCTTTTTCAAATAAATTTTAATTGTATTTTCTAATGTCGCAACATCTGGTTTATTATTTCACTTCTCCTAAAAATAGGATAGACCCTACGAGGTTAAGTATTAACTCCAACCTACGTACACATCTACTAGTGTAGGTAAATAGGAACGTACGTACTTATTGATTGATCTCTAACGACTGTAAGATCCAATTTAAATAATACTTTAAATTGAATGAACACAAGTTATTAGATATTTTAGAGGTATATTTTGATTAACTACAACATTTTCGTAAGAGAAGTTAGGCTCGGTAGTGCATGGAAATAGTTGTTTTCAAGGCTTGATTTCAAATATCACCCACGCAGTTTAGATGTCACATGTCTGCCACAAAAATTCAAATCAGATTTCGTACAAAAACAAGACTCGAAAACAAAGTTTACCACCTATTTTTCTCCCGACGGAGTTTTAAACAACCCATTCAATCTTACTTAATAATTTACACTCTCACTCTTTAGGTAACTTGCAGTAAAAGCTACCAACCGCACGATCGCACGCCCGAAAGTCGACCTCGACAGGATTACAAACCCTCAAGGATAATGGATACATATTTCACAAGTTACTTCAGGCATCTTGTTTACTCTAACGCCTATTTGTAAGCATGTGATAAGGATAAAGATAAAACGTAGTGCTTGATCCGGATGTAAAGAGTGAAGAAATCGCTCAACTAAATATTACTATTATTAATGTTCCGATAAATACCAATTGTTTTGCAGATACTAGCAAACGCGAAAATAAATTGAAGTTCAAGAATTTTCACAGGCTATCACCGAATGAAAAATAAATGAAATGCTGGTCCATATTACACCAGATTAACTTTTTAATGATCCTTTTACATGGGTGTGACCCAAATTAAACTGCCCGTTTTCGTTTAGCAATCACAAAAAGCCTATTTCGATATTGGGCTTCTTCATCTCAATTAGGGAATACGCGACCGTTGACTGTTTCGGCCCGCGCTGGATAGCACGGGAGTTATTACGAGTACATCGCAGGTTTGATTTTATTTGTATTTAAATGTTCATATATTATTTTACACTTTACAGTTAAATGCTCACGTCTTCACTGATTCCGGTCCGACCTGCCCAACACTTCGTTTTTTTCTTCGTTGGATGGTCGACCTGTTTGCGGTATGGCATAGCGGTGCTGTACCTGTATGCGGTATTCGTCTTTTACGAGCACAAAGCACACGCAAAAAATATTAATTATTGATACACTCGAGATGATACATTTATTGAAATCGGTTCATATTCATATTCATTTATTCATGCTATCATAACTTCATATAAATACATCAAATATAATACATGTCAGTTATGATACCCTGTAAGGGCACAGCAAATAATTATAACCTTAAAACTAGTCTTAACTACTACCTTATCCTAAGTACAAAAATTACAGAATTATAAATTTACAAATAAAAATTAAATATTAATGTCATTGAAAAATTCTTTTAAATTATAATAACATTTTTCTATTAATTTATGCTTTAATTGTCTTAAAAATAATACAGTATTTTTTTCGCCTTTTAAATCATCTTTGACGTGATATTGAGTTATTCATCTGTTTGGCATGCTTAATGCGAATTTATGACTGATATGGTTTTCTCATGTCATCAGTTCATTGTCAGAACTCAACCAAATTAAATTAGTACCAATCGGTAAGCTTTCAAACAAAAAAAATATCATCTAAATCGGTTCACTCAGTCGGAAGTTCTGAGACAGCAAACATAAAAAATACAGTCGAATTGAGAACAATGAGAACCTCCTCCTTTTTTTTAAGTCTGTTGAAAACTCAGAAGTCTGTATTTACTGGGTGATTTCTAATTTACTGGCCAAACTTTAGGGGGTTCATTCTGAGGTCATATTTATGAAATCTGATGTTCCATACAAACCCTGAGATATTAGTAGGCGAAAAAGTATGGGACAGGGCTACCTCTAAAATTTGAATGGCGAATAAAAAAATCTTCTCGTATATTGTTTTAAATATTTTGAATTATTGTTGGGTACATACAGTAGATTATACATTAATTTTGAATCGTAGTAACAAAGGCTCTGAAGCAAACTACTGCAGTTTGCTTCATTGCATTAGAAACTAAGTAGTAAGTACCTAATAAATTAACTTGATTTAACTAAATAATTTCTTTGAACTTAATATTCAATAAAAAATCTAATTAGTTGTTTCATTACAAAATAGCTGATGAAAGATGAAAGTAACACAAATTTAACGTGACTCCCGGGCAAGTTCGTTAGTAGCATCGAACCGCACATCACAAAGGGTTTCATGGCCTTTATTCCTCGCTAATTGTTAGCAACTGGTATTACTTTAAATAGGAAATACATTGAATTACCGCCAGGTATTAGGTGGAGAAAATAATATGTAAATTAAATACGGTTAAACATTATAAACAGAAATTTGTTATATACATGTGTGCAAATTCTTGTAAATTATATAAAATTCACAATAAATTGAACTTATTACCTATAGCTTTCGCCGCCGCAATAACTCGATGGAGTTTTTATAGGATGTAGCTGAAAGTGAAGTGGACTAGTAGGGTTCGAAAAAAATACTGGCATCTGCACTCTATGGGAGAAATCATAAATTGATTGGAAATAAACAATTAGGAAGCTAGAAAATGACACACGACCTCGTTAAAAAGTATACTAAGTCCAGTAGTTTTAACTAAAACGTTTAGTAGGTATCCTATTAACCGGCTTTTTTAATAACTATATGTTTGTGTAGCATTGGTAGTAATTTGTTTAGAAATAAACAGTTGCAATTATAAAAAGAGCTATAAAAGTTTTAAGACTAGGAGTTTCATACAGTAGCTTTGCAGTATTCCTACGTTATGACTATGACCACATACTGGTGTCGAAAAGGTGCGTATGTGAATAAAGAAGTACACCATTCCTGGGTAAAAAAAAAAAAAACAAATGTTATCAAACCTAAAAACTTGCATTATTTCTTGATACGCACTTTTAGAACGCAATCGTAGTTTTAATACCAACATAAAACCTTAAGCCTTGAGTTCGCGTACATTTGTTGATAAAATTATTGATATTTACTAGCGTAAAAATATATCTGCGAACGTGTTTCACGATATGTATCAAAGACGTCAAATGCTATGGAAATTCAGCCATATCTTTTAACTTTTGTTGTAATGAATAGTACCTACAACCTAAAACAAAAATGGTAGTTTACGTTGCAAGGCTTGTCACCTTAATGGAGTACAATGCCATACCCGTAGGGAATCAATTTCTTTGAATTCGTAGTATTAATATCAAGCCTTATTATTGACATTACTCTAAATCAGTCGAATTTTAGATAATTGACGTAAATGAACTAATTACCGACACATCATGGTAAAATAAGCGTTTAGCATTTTCATTGAAAATAACACAAAACAATGTTACTTAGCACAGGTATGAATGTACGTACACCACACAATATTATGAATGATGCGCACACAATAGTATGAATGATATTAACACTGTGGCCTTCCTCGAATAACTATGTAGTTATAAATACGCTGCTAGTGCTATCTTTATCAATGTTGTATTTTTACATCAAATTCAATGAACCCTGCGTCACTAGTATTACTGCATTAATTTACGCGTTGTTTATATTTATTAATGAAAGACTGCGACGACATAATTCTACAGTAAAGGAAATTTATTTCTTTATACAGAAAATGCGTTGCTCAGGTTGCTCTACAGGATGGGTAGTGTAACAGGAAAAAAATACAGTATTTTACTCTCCTAAATTTAAATAGGTGATTACTTATGATTTACTTTAGAATAAAAATTTATACAAAGTTACGATTTGCTATAGTTGAATTATCGAGAAGATGGAATTGCATTTGTAGTGGTGATACTAAAGCAACACTTTTAAAGTGAACCTTGTGTCTTTACAATTAGGTTTACTATTAGTCGAATAATGCCAATACACGAGTCGATAAAACACACACAATAGCACACGATACATTGTAAATACGCGATACCACTACATATGCAATTCCATCTTCTCGATAATTCAACTATACTTACTGTGACTTGAAAATTTGCTTTAATTTTAATATTTTTCTGAATTCGTAAATAATATTGAATATGGAACACAATTGATCAAGGCAACGTTTATTCTTTGCTCAAGTAGAGTCCACCTTAAGAATACAGATAATAAAACAAATCAGTTTTGTAGGTGACATTTTGATGGAAATCAAAAGTTACTAATTTAGGAATACAGTTCAATAAACAAAGCCTGTTCGCTTAATTACACGATGGTAACTAACTGTTTGTTGATAAATATCTCCAATTTAACTGATTTGGTTAATTGGAACCTTGAATTCTGTTTCGACGGTCAACTGAAGGCAAAACCATGACCGTAATTGTTAATACTTATTACGCTATGAAATTCGTTGGAACGTTTGGTCGAATATTTGTCTCTATGTCATAGCAATTATTAAAATCCTTGATCAGCTGTTATAATTATGGTAAAACGTCACTGGTTCAAAAAAATACGATTTAAAAAAAAAATATTTAATATATTATGATCATGAATGATCATAATTACATATATTAATTTATATCTTCTTCATTCTTTATTAGTATTACTATCCATTTTGTATATTAGTTGTGTAGGTAGTAGGTAGATACTCAACCTACACATACTTGAGTATTCTAAAATCAATCGTTTCCAATTATACCATTTGCTCGATAAAGGCAATGAAGCAAACTTAGATGTTAACAACTGCCAAACAAAGCTGGCTGTTTTGTAAACAAAAAATAATGGAAGAGATGTTGATAGGATGATTGATTAATGATTAAGTATACTAATTGGGTGAACGAAAACAACTAAATCAAAATACCATGTTAAACTACACAAATAAATCTTATACTGAAGATAGGTACATTAACCCTTCAAATTGTTCTGTATCCATGAAGGTCATTAATTAAATATCTTTTTTGAGAATGGCATACGAAAGGTTTAACCAGTGATTTAATTAAATCCCACTAGTTGTTTTGAAGGTTTTACTAGTAGAAATAAACTGTAAATAATGTTGAAAGTCAACTGTTTAATTCAAATTCGATGCTTTACCGATAAAAAAACTGTAGATATCAAATGAAAAGAATCGTGTGCATAATATAGATAAATAGCTATTTTTCTTGGCTTTACAAATTAATGAAGAGGTCTTAAATTACTAACTTCGATCATTTTGGGTTGCTACTACAATTTCAGTATTCACTATTCAAGTTCTTCCGAACCTCTTCCAAATCCATTTTCCAAGCTCTGTTTTTAATACCCCACTGCACGATTTCACGTTCTGCAGAAGTGACTGATATTTCTGGTGAATCTCCACGTTTTTTTAAATATACCCTTGCCTTGGGCGCTATAATGGTCTATGAGAGGAACTCTGTCATATATTATGTGAATTTTCTATCAATGATTTAATCCTATACAATTCTTACTCTCTTTGGCATAGTTATATGAAGCGAAATCAGCGCCAGAAAGATGTCTTTAGAAAGACGAAAAGAATGGTCAAATACATTGACGACGATGCCATAATTTAGAAGGTTGTACACAAAAAAGAAAAAAAATGTTTAGAAAAGGTAGCGAAGAAGCTGTACTGGGAGTACTGGAAACGCAATAGTGACACAAAAGTACATCAGTAAATAGGCCTATTAGCTTACTGTTGTACTAGGCTAGGTTTAAGGCTAATTAATATTCAAATAGAAATTTATAGTAAAAAAAATATATTATATACCCAATTTTTACATTTGTACAGTTTTCTTTCGGTACAACCCTTATCTACGTTGCAGATGGAATTATGTTATTAGAAAATAATATTAATTTGAAATTCTAATTGTAGGTACAGTCAAGGGCATTAATATATATACACTTCTCCATACTGCTCCCTTACAAATGTGTCTATATATTAATGCACTCGACTGTACTATACAGGTTGCCCATGAGGAAAGGGAAACAATTCAACAACGGGCTTCTGACCAAATTTGAAGTTAAAAATGTCATATGAAGTTTTCAGGATTTAGTCTATTTTAAGAGAAAAATTGATTTTTTCTTAAAACCATTTTAGACCGTTACGCTATGATAAACGCATTTTAGGAAACGATTTTGTCACCGTGTTGTCTTATTCTTGTCACACTTAATTGACAGACATCAAATGAACAAAAATATCTTTAATTACCTAACAAATGTAAAAAAAAAAACTTTAAAGTGCATTTTTTGCGATTGTTTGATTAATACATTTCTTTTTTGTGTATTAAGGCATTCAAAACATCAAACAAACTGCAAAAAAAAAAATTTTTTTTTTTGCAGATTTGACCAAAACTCATATAAAATTTTTTGCTTCTTTTAGTCTCAGGAATATGCTGTTAAAATTTTTCTCTTTCCTCATGGGCACCTTGTATATTTCTTATACTCATCATCATGTGATTCTCCTCTATTTAATTTAAATGTAATCCTCTATTTAATTAAATGCCAAGGCCGTTTAAGTGGGAAATGTTCCGGATGACGTGTAATTGTAGGCCGAGGCGAAGCCGAGGCCGACAAACATGTGAACCGAGGCTTTCCCATTTAACGGCCGAGGTGTGTACATACTATTCTTGTGCTCAACGGAGCCGGCAGGCGGAAACTTAGTTTAGCGCAGCGGTCGGTAATGTGCTGTTTGCCGGTTGGAGGGCAGAAAATCCTATTTTTACAACTCCTTATTAAGATTGAATGTCTTAAATCAAAAGCTACATTGAACGTACATATGCCGGCTAGCTCTTAAATCACAATTTGAATTGAACTGCAAAATGCACTCAGCCTAGTAGGCCTTTATTTACAATTTGCTTTATGTGAACAATGTGAACATGCATATTAATATTGATGATTAACATTGTTTATCCACGGAAAACTTATTTGTTATGTATACAGTGTGCTACCATGAATACCACGATAAAAGCTCTTATGGAAACGAAAGTATGCGAAATGTGCACTTCAAAATCAATCTTTAATTTGCACTTGACAATGACAGATCGCTGCCACTCGGAACGTTTGTCAACTAATCATAACACACGGTACATTGATCGTTCGGAGGAAATAAACTTAATTGTACGGTCAATACAAATATTTATCAAATGTTAATACCTACTTGAAAACAATTGCTAGTAATGCGTATTATTAGGTACCTATTTTCGTAAAAGCCCGGTCATGGTAACACACTGTATATATAGATATTATATACATATACTACTATTATTTTATTACTAACCAATACTTGCCAATTTCAGTACATGTTAATTGTTAGGAAAATTATTTTTGTCGTTTGCATTATTTTTGTATTATACTGAAGACTGTAAATCATTGTTTGTTATTTCAAATTAGAATTTTGATAGCAGAAACATTCGGCTACACACTGGTCTCTATCCACATTTATGTATGGCAATACTATTGCTCGTCGCAAACATGACTCCTTCACGATTATCATTCATACCTTACCTTACCTTAGCCTTAGAAAAAAAAAACTTTTATGCTCTAGACCATAAAATGCGATTTTATGTTGTCTACGCACGACATTAAGGTGCACTTTTTGAGCATAAGAAGTGAAAAAATACTTTCAGGGACGGAAGAACATATTTCGATCTGCCTAACTACGCACGGAAATTTAATTTTTCGATCAGAATAGATGGAAACTGGATTTTAATTGCTTAAACTTGCGTTAAATATTGTCCGTACGCTTCCATAGCACATGATTGGTGCGACAGTATGTCGCCGCGAGACAGATCTCCGGTCCCTCACTAGCTATATTAACAAAAGAAGGACGGATAAACTATCTCGCGGCGAGATAATGTCGCGCCAATCATGTGCTAAGCATGCTGCATGTGCTTTAAGGTACGATTACGCGATTTAGTCCCATTTGTATATAAAATGAATACGACACCTTGAAACGTATGTCATTAAAACAGAAATGACAGATGGGCCATAACATAATAAACTGGCCCTTAAGTATGGAATATTAAGCCATTTATTTTATTTGCGTATTAATGATCAAAAGCGGTTTGAATATCACTGTAAATCCATTAGTTAAATTATGGCATAAAACACGATTTCAATGGATTAAAATGAATATTATATTTGAATATTGCAGATGCATTTATTTATGTACTCTCCGATCTATATAATTATTTAATTAGTGTGTTCATTTATATTATTATTTGTTCCTGGTTTCGCAACTATGTAAAAACATTAAATACTTAAATGTGTCTCTACCTCCTTGTCGGGTTATCATTATTGGCCGGCAAGAAGAACAGAAAATTATATATGTCATTCATCGACCGAAAAACTCTAATGTCACAAATTTAATGAAGAGAAGCACGTGCATGTAAAATATAAATAGAAATCTAAAATACTTCAAGAAACCTATAATAAGTGCCGCTACCGTCTAGCTACAATGTTCATTCGATAAGGAAAAAAGGAACCTGTACATAATTATAATTGGTAAGTTGCACCCCCATTTTTGGCCACAACGAGCCGGACTTTTCCAAATTTATTAATTTATTTAATACATTATTCAACCTTGTTGCTCACTGAATTAGCGGTTCAAAATTATTTCGGTTTATTTAGGTTTCGTATTTCTTAACAAATGTTCCGTCTTTATTTCAAATATTAATGTATGGTCAGTTTTCTAAGCTATTGATTATTGTCTGTTATTAATATTTACGTAGCGTCTGGGATTATTCATCGCGCTACCTTTTGCACAAATGCAAATAATTTATAATTGTCATTTGTGTCATATTTTTTCACGGGACATTTTTGCATGTCATGTTGCTTATAATTCAGTGTATTTAAGTTAAAAATACATTGAACTGAACTGAACAGGTATGGGTAAGCTATTCCTAAAAGCCTCAGTTTTTCTTCAACTGTAATTAAAGTTGATTCTTTATTTTGTGACTTAGTAGTAACATATCTTGTATTAAGGTATTATACAGGATACGTTCTTCGACTTGCATTAAGTTACCATCCAAGTTGAACGTAATTTATAGTAATTGTGCAAATTAGGCATTTTTATTTTAAGTTTTTTCGAGCTGTCATTATAACAGCGAACCATGGCAACGCCTAGTGCTAAGTCTGAGGCGAGACTCAAACTCGCGGAAGCTAAACGTGCTCAATGTTTCATGCGCCTCCAAGGCATTTATGAGATGATCCCAAAGCTTAACAGCGACAAGAAGATTTTCTCGCAGTTCATCGCGCAAGCTCGATTGGTCGACCAACTGAGGAAAGAATTTATTGAGCTGATGGATGACGTCAATCTTCTGAACTTGGAGTTGGACCCAGAGTACATCGTGAACTATAGTGCAATGAGCGCATTCGAAGATATCTACTGCGTAATCAAATGTCAAATTTCAAAAATTGACGCACCTGTACGCTTAGCACATGATTGGCGCGACAGTATCTCGCCGCGAGATAGTCTATCCATCCCTCTTTTGTTAATATAGCTAGTGAAGGACGGAAGATCTATCTCGCGGCGACATACTGTCGCACCAATCATGTGCTAAGCCTGCTGCTTCGAGCTTCTCGACACCCCGGGAGTCAAGTCACTCATGTCACGACGACTCTATTAAAATTCCACGGATCGATCTGCCTTCGTTTGATGGAGATATTCAAAACTTTCCATTCTTTTACGAAACATTTAAGCGTGTTATACATGAGAATAAAAAACTTACAGATTCTGAGCGTGTTCATTATTTATTTAGTCATCTGACAGGAAAGGCAAAGTCTATCTGTGCGGGAGTTATACCTGCCGCAGAAAACTACAACACAGTTTGGGAAGCTTTAATCGCGAAATATGATGATAAACGCGCATTAGGTACGTCATATTTAAACCAGCTGTTTTAGATGAAGCCTGTCAATGTCAACGGTCCTTCGGCATCTAATTTAGAAATAACAATTGATTCTTTTGCTGCTACTATTTCAGCAATAAGGCAACTGAAGCTCGAGAACTTGAGTGATTTTATTTTCATTCATCTGGGTCTTAAGTTATTAGATTCAGATACAACAAAGAATTTCGAGATGTCGATTCGGAATTCTTCTAAAATGCCTACATATGACGAATTCATTTGCTTCGTTAGGGAACAAGTGAAGATTTTATATCGCACATCGCAACGAGCGCCACCCAAGGTTGAAAGCTCCGCTGCCAGCAATAGCAATCCACGGGCTCCTCTTCCTCGCACGCCTCAAGCGTATGTCAGCACGCACGGGAATGACAACGAGTATCCATGTGCTATGTGCAAGAGTAATGATCACTCGCAACTTTATAGTTGTAACAAGTTTATAAAACTGACGCCTAACGAAAAATTTAATTTCGTTAAGGAAGTTCACGCGTGCACAAATTGCTTGAACACGCAGCATACCTCATCTAAATGCTCTTCAAAGAAAACTTGTCGTAAATGTAAAGGTAAACATCATACTACTTTACATTTTGATACCTCGAAATCTACTGCGAATACAAACGATTCCAAGTCCTCACATAAGAATGATTGTGAAGATACCACAAAATCATCTGTAAAGGACAACGAACCATCTGTATGTACATTATCGTCATCGAACCTGAGTGAATCTCCCATAACGGAAGTACTCGGCACTGCTAAAGTACTCGCTAGTGGACGTAACGGCAAGGACAAGGTTTTGAGATGTCTGATCGATCCGGGCTCACAGAAACATTATGTTACACTGCAGTGCTGCAAGAACTTAGGTCTCTCGGTACGTAGCAGCCCTGTGACTTCAGTAAGCGGATTGTGTGGAACGAAAATCAAGAAACCCATCCGAGGAGCTGTAAGCTTAACTTTTAGGTCAAGATATGATCCTAAATATCAATATACTATCGATGCGCTAGTTTTAGATGAAATTACGCCCGATTTACCCACCTGTCATATTGATTTATCGGCTCTATCGTCTTCTGATTTGCTTGATAATTTACATCTAGCAGATGACACCTGGGCTACCCCAGGCGAAATAGATGTGCTTCTTGGTGTTAAATTATTCTCCAAATTATTCATGACAGAGGTAAACGAGCCTGGTCTGCCTGATGCTTTGAAAACTACGTTGGGTTATGTCATACTAGGTGATGCTCCCGCAGTCGACGCTTCCTATTCGGCTGCTGGGTATTTTTCTTCTGTCGATGTAGGAAATTTGATGCAAAAATTTTGGGAAATTGAAGATTTAGATGGAGGAGTGATTCATAGTCCAGAAGACAGAAATGCTGAAGAGATGTTCAAAAATACTGTCAATCGCTTAGAAGATGGGCGGTATGAAGTAGCACTTCCATTTAAATTGGACCCAAGCAATTTAGGCGATTCCTACAAGATGGCTGAACGCAGGTTTTTATCGCTGGAAAGAAAATTTCGCTTGCAACCTGAATTGAAAACAGCTTACGATGAAGTGATTCGTGAACATATTGATAAAAGTTACTTATCTGAGGTTCCGAACGATAAGTCAAATGATGCTTATCATATACCTTCTCATGCAATTGTCCGTAATGACAGGGCTACTACAAAGGTTAGAGTAGTTCTAGATGCTAGTGCGCAGACCACAAGCGGTTTATCATTAAATGATATTCTGCACGCAGGACCAAGTCTTCAAGCCGATTTGTTCTGCATTTTACTCAACCTACGATTGTTTTCCGTAGCTATCACGTCTGATGTACGTCAAATGTATCTGTGTATTGACGTACGGGGGGAGGATCGTCCTTATCAGCGTATACTTTATAGGTTTAGCCCTGAGGAAAGTATTAGAGTGTTTCAGTATAATAGGGTAGCTTTCGGTCTACGCAGCAGTCCTTTTCTGGCACTGCGAACTGTCAAACAGTTAGTAGCCGACGAAGGTGATAAATACCCACTTGCAAAAGATATTGCATCTCGTGATATTTATATGGATGATGTAGCCAGTTCAGTTATTGACGAAGAGCAGGCTGTGCTTGCGACTAAACAACTGCTGGAATTGTTCTTGAAAGGCGGTTTCCAGCTAGCTAAGTGGTCTTCAAATTCTGCAGCTGTTCTAAAGGAAATACCGGAAGAACTACATCTGTCCCAAAGTGTCACCTTCGATGATGATACAACATTGAAGATATTAGGTCTTCGTTGGTATCCTGGTGAAGACGTATTTAGGTTCCAAGTTAGCCCTGACGATTGACCGTGTAATAAAAGAAACATTCTGTCGTCAGTAGCTCGACTATTCGATGTTCTGGGCCTGGTTGCCCCTGTTATCGTATTCGCCAAGCTTCTTATAAAGGAGTTATGGTTGTTGAAAATGGACTGGAACGAACCGCCGCCTGATCATATCGTGCGTCAGTGGCAACAGTTCCAAAGTGAACTACCGCTACTTTCTAACATGAGTATCCCACGACATATTGGTGTTATTGAAAATTGCTCATTAACTATCGTCGGTTTTGCGGATGCAAGTGAAAAGGCGTACGGTGGAGTAGTTTACGCCTACGTAACCATTCCTAATGATGATCGAGGTCTCATTAATTTAATTTGTGCCAAGTCAAAGGTAGCGCCTGTAAAGGTTGTCAGCCTAGCAAGGTTGGAATTATGCGCAGCATTGCTATTGTCGCAGCTCATGAAAAGGGTTATTGATACCTACTCATCGAGATACCCAATTGACTCTGTATTGGCATTTTCGGATTCAACAGTAACACTTTGTTGGATTCATTCGTCGCCCCATCGATGGCAAACCTTCGTAGCCAATCGAGTTACCAAGATCCAAGAGAACTTATCAAGTGATCACTTTCATCACATCAAAGGAACAGAAAATCCTAGCGACTGCTTGTCTAAAGGCTTAACTCCAGCTCAATTGGTGAACCATCCACTATGGCTATCGGGCCCTCCATGGATGAAGCTTTCAAAAACTGAATGGCCGATTCAAGCATTTGTACCGGACGAAGTTATCGCTCCTGAAGAAAAAACGGTTTCTTTATTTACATTTGACAATTCGAAAGACAACATAATTTACGACTTGTCGAAACGGTTCTCGTCATGGACACGGTATGTACGCACAGTTGTTTATGTGTTGAAATTTATTAAAAAAATGCCTTTAGGTCCTATTAATGCTGATGACATAATAGCAGCCGAATTAGAGATTGTACGAGCTCTGCAAATGGTTTATTTCGGTCTACATATTTCAGACATGAACCTAAAGAAAGGTTTTACAAAGACTTTAGCAAATCTGAAGCCATTTATTGATGATGGCATCCTTCGCGTTGGAGGACGTCTGAGTAATTCCAGTGAAGATTACGATTATAAACACCCCGTGTTATTGCCACGTCGTGATCATATCATTAATCTGCTGATCGATCATTATCATCGACGCAATTTACATGCGGGACCTGAAACTCTTATATCTATTCTTCGACATCGATTCTGGATCATATCCGCTAGATGTATTATTCGGCATCGGATTCACTTATGCAATTACTGCTTCCGGATCAAGCCAAAAGCTAACTACCAGATGGCAGATTTACCAGCATGTAGGGTAAATCAAGTTGAAAAGGCTTTTATTCATACTGGGTGTGATTACGCTGGCCCATGGTATTGTACCCCTGTTCGACGAAGAGGAGCAAAGAGTCAAAAGGTGTATTTGTGCTTATTCACATGTCTCACAACGAGAGCAATTCATTTGGAACTTGCTACCGATTTAAGTACGGCAAGTTTTATGTCAGCATTTAAGCGGTTTTTATCCAGACGTGGTCCTGTAAAATATATGTACAGTGATAATGGAACTAACTTTCAGGGAGCCAATACGTATTTGAAGGAGCTTCATGACTTCCTCGCTAATGAATATCGTGATGCTTGGGAGAATGAACTATCCGCCAATCAAATAATTTGGCGATTTATCCCTCCTAGTGCTCCCCATTTTGGAGGATGCTGGGAAAGTAATGTCAAATGTGTCAAGTCTCATTTGTTTCGTACAATAGGTAAACAAATATTGTCATTTGAGGAATTAATGACAGTTTTAAGTCAAATTGAGGCTTTATTAAACTCGCGACCTTTATCCGTTCTAAGCTCTGATCCAGCTGAACCTTCTGCATTGACTCCAGCTCATTTTCTTAATGTTACTCCATTAACATATCTTCCAGCTGCGTCTGTTGCGGAGGTAACATCTGATCATCTTTTGCAAAGATATCAATTATTAGATCGTTTGACACAATCGTTTTGGAAGAGGTGGCGCGATGAATACTTGCACACGTTGCAAACTAGGCAAAAATGGAATACTCCTTCTCAACCTGTTAAGGAAGTAACAGTTGTAGTCGTCCTTCAAGAGAACGTTATGCCTCTACATTGGCCGTTAGGTCTTATAACGGAACTAATTGCAGGCAAAGATGGTATTGCTAGAGTTGCTTTAGTTAAAACAAAATCTGGCATACTTAAACGACCTTTAGTCCAATTATGTCCTTTGCCTTCGCAATGATATATTATTAGTATTGTCTTATGTTATATAGGCCTAAATATAGTTATGTTATTTTAGTTTTCTCTGAGCAATAAGGATGCTATTTTGTGATAAATAATTTATTTGTGTTAACTATTTCGAAAGCTATTTCTTTCAAGGCCGGGGGAATGGTTTCGCAACTATGTAAAAACATTAAATACTTAAATGTGTCTCTACCTCCTTGTCGGGTTATCATTATTGGCCGGCAAGAAGAAAAGAAAATTATATATGTCATTCATCGACCGAAAAACTCTAATGTCACAAATTTAATGAAGAGAAGCACGTGCATGTAAAATATAAATAGAAATCTAAACTACTTCAAGAAACCTATAATAAGTGCCGCTACCGTCTAGCTACAATGTTCACTCGATAAGGAAAAAAGGAACCAGTACATAATTATAATTGGTAAGTTGCACCCCCAGTTCCTATTATGAACATACAATTCCAGTTCAGATTTTAATTCGTTTCAATGCATAATGCAATTCGTTGATCCATTAAAATTGTTTATTTGTATGTACAAAATAGGCAAAAATATTAATTAAAGGCGGTCCATCTGTCCACAGCCGATTGGCATTAGCCGTCAAAAAGTGTTTTATTGTGCCGCCAAAAAGCACTTGACACTTTTGTCGCTCTTCTAATGATCTTATCACTAGTTTTTGTACTTTAGATGTGATATTTTTGACAAGACGAGACGTCGACAAAAAGGGAAAAATAAAACTTAAATTTATACCAACCAAACCATTTACAAACCAACAGCTCTAACTCATAGTATGTACGTCAATTGCTCTGTGAACATGCTACGGTATTTGCAAAACTACAGGAACTCGCTCCGTCAAAGTAATTTACCACAATACTATATTAAGATTTCTACTTTAATTTATTTTTCTCAAACATGCAATGAAATTTTGTAGTTACGTGCCTAAAAAGCGACCGGGAAGTACCCCGTTGCCGGCCTAGGCCGGCAAGTGCCTCTTTTTTAATTTTCATTTGACATAGGGTTGTGACCTGGCATCTTGGCTTTTAGCCAATAATTATCTGTAAGTAATATTAGTATTAAAAAATAATGATTGGCTAATTGTTGCAGTTATAATTACGTATTTAAATTATACACGATGATTCTTAATCCGTGATCAGGAACCATTTTTTCTAACTCAGTAATTGATGGGGATTACGTTAAAGTAGTAATTACGTGAAAACAAATTGATGTATTTTTTAATCATGTTTTAATTTTGAATTAAATTTTATCCTAAAATCCTTGTCACTGTACTACCCTATCGGATTTAATGAGGTTGTATTGTAATCTCTTTACAAAGTTATTAGCAATTGTCAATTTATGAGTAAACCTTGCCCATGACATTGTCAATTACTCTTGTCATACGCATAATAAACAAAGTCATAGTCACGGATATTGAATGAGAAAATTATAATTATTCACCAAAAATCATGCCTCCACCACATCCGTACTCAAACATACAGCGTTACGATACTGTACGTTTGTCAATACAAACGAATAGCACAAGGCGAACCCAACAGTTATTTCACGGACTTCATCCAAACATTCCGATCCCCGGACACAATTTAATAAATCGCATGCACCAAAAATCTTCGCGACTTCGGACAATTTACAGTGCCACAACATGCTCGAGCACCCGGACGACCTCGTCATCATCCTGACGATCTCGATCAACAAATCTTAAGATTCTTTGCTGAAGAAGATTTCGAGTGAATCAATCAAATCACAGGAACAATCAAGCGGATCTGTGTCAAGAACAACGATGGACATTTTGAACACTTGTTAAATTATGTTTATAACAATGTTTTTTGATTTAGTTGGTCAGGTATGCAGTTTTATTGTTTTTATTTACTTATTAAATTGTACTGTTTGAAAACAAATTGCTTTAATTCCTCAAGATTTAACAAGTTTAGGTAATGCACGTTAACATAATCTCCTATCAATTATGTTCGTTGTTATCAGTGTTGCACTGATAAGATAATGAGTAGATAGAAGTCTTTATTGACATAAGATCCGTCAAATTCCCTTTTCCCGCCATACTGATGGCACTTGACGTATCGTAGTTAAACTTTATACTGTAGGATGACCATGTATTAAGTGGTAATTTGTTTTAATTACGTTTTCACTTTTAATTAATTAAACAGTGAAGAAATAACTTGATACCTCGCCGAATAAGTTTAATTTTGGCTAAATTTTAATGTTTTTCTACTCCTGATCACGGATTAAGAATCATCGTGTATAATTTAAAATATGTACAATAACTACTCAAAATAATGTTTAAAAAGCAGTATTATACGGTGCGATCCGTCGGCGCCGATCATCGCATGCGATTAATTGGACCCAACAGACCGCATCGTCTAATACCGCTTTTTAATTTGCACCTTTCAAACATGTCACACTTAAAAAAAAATGAGGCGTCGGTGTCGTATTTGATTTTTAAGGCAGTATAGCTTAGTGCTTTCGCCTGTCCACAAGGACTAAAAATATAAAAAAAAGTATTAGACTTTTGTTCTGTTTCAAAGACTTAGTTATGTAGTTGACTTATGAAGATATTTTTTTTGTTTCATTTCATTGCATGTTTGAGAAAAGCATTATACATACCTCGGCCATGAAGTGACGGGTTGCCGTCCGAATACTATCCGGCCTCGCTTCGCTCGGCCGTCTATATATATTCGGCCGGCAACCAGTCACTTCGCGGCCTCGGTTGTAATGTACTATTATAATGTTGTACGGAATGTACGGATTACCTCAATTTTCGATTATGTGATTGCTCACCTAACTTATTTTTAGCTTTATGTTTTGCTTAGTAAAGCTGAAAATACAGCCACAATTGTCGCCGTAATGTAAATACTACATAAATTCACTGGCCAAATAGAAAATAAGGAAGGTCATCAGAGATATTCGATTTTGATATAGAATTTGTAATATTTATTGTCTATCAAAAGGTATATTATCGTCGACGGCGCTTATGTTGTTATTAATGAAAATGAATGCACAAAAAATCAAAACAGAAAAACAAACTTAGTTTTGGGGTTCCGTAGTACAATCCTTATTTATGTAGTTTCGTCATTTCTGTCTGTGTGTCTGTCTGTGCGCAGCATAGATCCGTGACCAATAGTACTAGAATTTTGCAATTTCCTATAGGTATACAAATGTTAATTGGGTGAATATCCGAGCGTTTCAACCACATATGTCATATATAACATAGATCAAGCAAACGTATCTACTTAGCGTGTCAAATGAACTCAGTGAAATCCACTGAGTTGTCCGTCTTTAATCGCAGCTTGCAGCTTTCGGGCGTCAAATTTTGTAAGTTGAAGTGAACAATAACATTAATAATGCCACCTTAAGTAATATTAATTACAACAACCCAAAAAAAAAATGCATATACAAGGGCCTGAGACATATTTAAAATCATAGGCAAGTAACAACTTCAGTACAAAATCTGACACGCTCGGCCGCCATACAAATGAATGAACTTGTTTCTTCTATCCAAATCTAATTATGTGGTTTCAACTGCCTAATTTTGGTGGCATCATTTTTGCCGAAGTTTATATTTATTACAAAGTGCTAATTTGTCATTTGAAGGAGGCACGGTACCTAAATACAAACCACGAATTATAACATTGAGACGGTTATGAACTTCGGCAAAAATGATGCCACCAAAATTAGGCAGTTGAAACGCTCAGATATTCACCCAATTAAGCCAATAATGTGGTAGAATAAAATGAGAAATTAAAATCTTTGGTGTAGGGGACACTACTTGCAGTAGGGATTATTTTTCCGAATTATTTACAAAAATCCTCAATCAGTATTTTGGAAAGAAGTAGGGTCCCGAAAAAAACAAATAAGTCAGTGCTGAGTCTATATTAATTCGCATAATTTATTACGCATACTTCAAATTGGCATAGCGTTGTTAAGCATACTATTTAAGTGGCATAAACATAATTTCGCATAAACGATTACGCATAATGTATTTACGTATAATGTAAACTATCATAACGATGATTTGGAATAATTAGGATAAGCATAATACTAATACGTATAGGTACTTAATGAAAGGTATTAAATATAATAGATAAAATAATAATGACCGATCATAGATCTGATTGCGTAGCGAAACCGATACTATATACCTAATATTTTTGCCAAGTTACTGTCGATTAGTACGTATTAATAATATTATATAGGTACTATATATTGCTTCTAATTTAAAACTAGTTTAGACTCTTTTTTTTTTACTTGAGAGTTGTGCATAGGTATAATAATTAATGTTTAGGTCTTGACATATTTTATTGACTGACATACATGTATACCTACTTATATTTTTATAGTAAATATTGATTATTTTAATTATTACACACATTTTTACCCTATCAATTTATAATGTTCATAAATACGCGTGTGTATTTTATACGGGATACAGTTATCGTTTTGTGATCGTAGAAATCATGGTATAGGTAAATAGGTTCCCTTGATCCTATTTTAAGCATCATTAAAATATACGCCCGTATTAAACAGGTACACACTCTGTACGTGCGCTTCATGCGATAACCAAGATGTGATTTCTTTACTAATAAAATTGATTATTAAATACCTAATGTTTTATTTAATTGATTATATCTGACGTGTTCATTAGGATGTGTAGGAGATATCGACGAAAGCTCGGCTTCAACTTCGCTTCGGCGCTCCTGCTTATTAGTCTTTTGAACTTAACCTTACTGTCTTGGTTTTACCCTGATCTGCCTCATTCGCTTGAATTCTAAGTTTGTGCTAATCCATATTAGGATGAATAAAGTTATATTAAATAATGTTATACGTATTTCAATTATGCATAATCAGTAATATGCGTATTAAGCATTATGGAATTTTATTATTTTGCCTATTCAATATTATGCTTAATTATTTATGCCAAATCCGTTATGCGAATTCATATTAGGACTAATAATATTAGGCGTATTAAAGGGGACCCGTCAGTGCTAAAGGGTGTACCGATAAAAAACCGGGCAAAAACAAATGAAAAAAACGAGTCAATATAGTTGAAAAGCTATAATTTCTGGCTTTTCTAATTAACTAGGAAGTCTTAAATTAGTTAACTTTCCTTCTTTGTTGCTACTGCAATTTCAGTAGGTATTTACAATACAAGTTCTTCCGAACCCCATCCAAATCTATTTTTCCAAGCTCTGTTTTATTCCCCACTACACGATTTCATGTTCTGCAGAAGTAACCATTATTTCTGGTAAATCTCCACGTTTTTTAAGGGTTCCGTAGTAAACAAGGAACCCTTATAGTTTCGCCATGTCCGTCTGTCTGTTCGCAGCAAAGCTCAAAGGCATCATGCCGACGAAGTGGTAGAATCAAAGCTAGTAAAAACATTTTTTTTCGGGTACCTCCACAACTGGTGAAGTATAATCCTAAAATGTGGGGTATCATTGAATATGTATCTTAAAAATAATGAGGGTCTTTAAAGAACGAAAGTTTTTTTGTAAAGTCAATATTTTCCGAGATAATCGCTCCAGAGTTTAAATAAAAATATGCCCCCCTCTAACTTTTGATCTCAACGTGAGCCCAAAAAATATGAAAAATTCATGAATAATGGGCCCAGGATTTTTTAAATATACCCCTGCCTTGGGCGCAGTAATACTCTGTGAAGGGAATAATATCACATTATGTGAATTTGTTGTGAGTCTTTAATCAATTATTTAATCCTATACAAATCTTAGTCTCTTTGGCATAGTTATATGAAGCAAAATCAGCGCCGAAAACGAATAAAGATATTATGCATAAAGTCAAAAATATCTTTTAAAAAAACGGGAAGAATGGTCAGATATATTGACGACAGTCCCATAATAATTTAGAAAACAAAAATGCATACAAAAAAAATGTTTGGAAAAGATAGTTTGGAAGAGGTTTCGAAGAAACTATACTGTGAGTACCGGAAATGCAGTAGTGGAACAAAAGTACTACATTCAGCTAAGTTAAGACTTAATTATTTCCATTTTTTATCGGTACACCCCTTTTTTCTTTTTTATAGGAAATTATTAGCATTATTTGAATCTAAAGTTAACTTAAATAACAATTTGCAATATTAAACATGATATTCAGACTTTGTAAATCAAAAGATAAGCACAAAATGTGATGTCACAGAAGACTTATAATACTTGTACTGAACTTAGTTTGACGTCAACCTCCCAGCAAATTGTGGAAGGTTCCATTGTCTCAACATACACGTACAAATATACATACTATACATATTACCAGACGTAAGAACACTACATACGAGAGATACTACTCGGCTTGCAATATACTTTAAGACTTATATCGTAAGACCACATTTTCTTTGTTTCTGATGACGTTCTCATAAAGTTTTCTTAAACCTCTATTTTTATGACGAATCGTGGTTGAAATATGGCCCCAATCCTTTTAGAAGACTATGTTAGCCACAAACTTTGTTGTTTTATTCAAATTCGTACAAGGGCAAAAGAGTTCGTGTAAAAAACATTCCAGCTTATTCGAGCTTTGGTGTCTGCAAAAACATTATGCTAGGTAAAAAAAGTTGCGTAGAATTGGTAGATAATTGAACATCATTATTAACCGAACTTTATTAGTCAGTTACTTGCACATGACAAGTAACTAGCAAGAATGGTAAACTCATAATAGAACCGACATATAGGTATATGAAATATCGATTGTAACTAAAATGTCGTCAATTATTTGAATGATTAAGAATTACCACAGAATACATAAGACAAGTATAGTGCAGGTACTGAAAACCATCTCCAAAAACCCGTTTAAAGGAATAATGACTCTTGCTACGATACTATTAGTATAGTTCAAATTACCACCGCGTGACACACTTATGTCACGTAAAAGTGCGCTCTCTTTCTATCGCGTAACTTGTACCCTTTCTGAAGGAATAGGGTTGCTTCCTTTAAAAAAAATATCTAAATACTAAATTTTATTTAAATAAACATGTCAACCTGCATGACGCCCAGTTCGGCTTTCGCCCGGGACTATCCAGTATCCACTGAGGCAGCAGTTCTATGTCTTAAGCACACTTTTCGGTACTATACTGAGAGGAACACGCCAGTATACGCATGCTTCTTGGACTTGTCGAACGCATTTGATATGGTGTCGTACCAGGTGCTCTGGAATAAGTTAAGGAGTAGGTACGAGTCTGCCTTCGGAAGTCATTAACATGTTTAAGTATTGGTATGACAACCAATCAAATGTATTTCGGTGGACGGGGGATACTCTGAGGCCTTCAAAAAGGAATGCGGAGTTAGGCAGGGGGGTTTAACGTCTCGCACGTTGTTCAACGTGTATGTCAACGGCCTGATTGAGGAGCTCAGCAGCGCGGGTATCGGATGCTCGGTGGATGGTTGTTTTGTTAACAACATAAGTTACGCAGACGACATGGTGCTGCTGAGCCCCTCGGTCAACGGCCTTAGGAAGTTGCTTGCTGTATGTGAAAGGTATGCTGGGACACACGGACTAAAATACAATGTAAATAAAAGTGAGGTACTACTGTTCAAGTCTGGCACTAAAACATATCCAATAATTCTTAGTGGTTCTCCTCTTCCCACAGTCACTAAATTTAAATATTTAGGTCACTGGGTCACAGATACTCTAAAAGATGATTTAGATATGGAAAGGGAGCGCAGAGCACCGTCTGTAAGGTGTAACATGCTGTCCCGCAGGTTTGCGCGTTGTTCAAATGAGGTTAAAATAACCCTGTTCAAATCTTATTGTCAAAAACTATACGCGTGCAACCTGTGGAGCGACTACACCAAAAAAGCATACAGTGCGCTGCGCGTCCAGTACAATAACGCCTTCAGGGAGTTGGTGGGGCTGCCCTGGCGCTGCAGCGCGTCGGGGATGTTCGCAGCGCGGAGAACGGACGGCTTCCAAGCCGTGATACGCAAGCGGGTGGCGTCCCTGAGCGAGCGCGTGCGGGGCAGCACCAACTCACTTCTGAGGGTGGTGGCTGAAAGAATGGTCAAACCTATCCTAGCTCACTGGGTGTCTCGGCACGTCATGTCAAATTATAATTATACTTCCCACTAACATAATTTTTAAATGTTAGATTAAGTTTTACTAACATAATGTGGATCCATTTTCCGAAATAAACACTTTCATTTCACTTCATTTCAATAGCTTTTTTATATTGATTTTTATTAACCGACTTCAAAAAGGAGGAGGTTTACAATTCGTCGAAATCTTTTTTTTTTTTTATGTATGTTCCCCGATTACTCGAAGACGCGTGGACCGATTTGAAAAATTCTTTTTTTGTTTGAAAGGGTATACCTTCTAGTTGGCCCCATTGTCACCGAATTCAGATCTGATGATGAGATCCTGGAGAAATCGAGGGAACTCTTCAAATGTTGTAGGCACACATGACATTTTTCATTTATTTTCGAAGACTAATCAAGTATTTGCGTCTATTCATGAACGTTTTAAGTTGGTGATCTGATGATGGAAGGTACAACTCCTTAGCAATTAGGAGTTGGGGGATAATTCTTTAAGTATAACATATTTCGTCAATTTTGGAAGCTATTTGAGTATTTGCGTTTAGGTGGTCATCCTTTCATGTTGGTGAGCTGATGATGAAAGGTACAACTCCTTAGAGATTAGGAGTTGGGGGACAATTCTTTAAATATAATATATTTCATGTATTTTGGAAGCTATTCGAGTATTTGCATTTAGGTGGTCATCCTTTCACGTCGGTGAGCTGATGATGGAAGGTACAACTCCTCAGAGATTAGGAGTTGGGAGATAATTCTTTAAATATAACATAGTTCATGTGGGGTGGTCATAGTCTCATGTTGGTGAGGTGATGACGAAAGGTAAAACTCCTTAACGATTAGGAGTTGGAGGATAATTCTTTGAATATAACAACTGTCATACATTTTAGAGATCCATTCAAGTGTTTGCTTAGTAGTTATGAAATGTTGGTTAGCGGTTAGTGATTCTTAAAATAATATAGGCATGCTAAGGTTGTTACCTATAATCTTTGAAATTATTCATACCTGCTGATGATACAATGTACATCTCCTTGATAATGGGATCATTCTTTGAATATTTAAGTTATCCAGTTCAGGTTTTCTGGCCTATTACAGTGCAGTACATTCTAATTATAAGTATTTAGAGCATACTAAATAACGATTTTACACTACTAAAAAGCAAAAAATAAAATATTTTAAAATAAAAATAAAACCGCCTTCAAAAATTCGTTGAACTAAAAAGTATAAAATAATTTTAGTTCCTACTTCTTAGGATTTCCTACCCAAACCTTTAAATCTTTTACCCTATTCATTGAAATAAAATATTATGGCTAGGTATCCTACAAATTTCTTAGAAGTCGGTGCCAAGCCAAATATGTTCACTTCGCGAGTATATGACTGTGTTTGATAGAGCTTTGTAACTTACTGTCACTCCGGTTATGCTTTCATCAAAATGACTGAGGTAGATCATTCTGTTGATAAAAACGTAATCGGAGTGACAGTAAGTTACAAAGCTCTAGCTCTAGGTAGGTACCTATGAACGTACATATTTGGCTTGGCACCGACTTCTAAGAAATTTGTAGGATACCTAGCCATAATATTTTATTTCAATGAATAGGGTAAAAGATTTAAAGGTTTGGGTAGGAAATTCTAAGAAGTAGGAACTAAAATTATTTTATACTTTTTAGTTCAACGAATTTTTGAAGGCGGTTTTATTTTTATTTTAAAATATTTTATTTTTATTTTTTTATTGTTCATTTTTATAATCAATTCTCTGACAGCGGTCGAATTAGTACGTAGATTCTACGAACAACATTCGCGAGTGCGCGACGTACGTCATCGCTCGCCGTGATGCCGCACTGATTGCCTCCTGCGGGTGGCTCTGACAGTTCGAAGTGTTCGAACCCACGCGCTAGTTGGACAGGCCTGGA
Source organism: Thaumatotibia leucotreta (assembly GCA_025490895.1). NCBI lineage: Eukaryota > Metazoa > Arthropoda > Insecta > Lepidoptera > Tortricidae > Thaumatotibia > Thaumatotibia leucotreta. The sequence goes on along the minus strand of JALPQI010003093.1, from coordinate 13,815 downwards.
ATTACATAACCTTGCACGAGTTATTTATTAATAGTATTTTTTTCAGAACTAACACAAATTGTGACGTACATTGTGTAGCATATGAAGAACCCGAGTGTTCCGGCGGTCATAATAGTACATTATGATACAAGTGTGCTAAGTTGGTCATTATACTCGAGGCGGTATTGTGCGCGCGAGCTGCAAGCGAGCGCGCATAAGGTAGCAGAGAGTATAATGATCAATGCACACGAGTTTCATACGACGTTTTTCAACACACTTACGAGGAATAACTGACTTTTAGTAACACTTTTACTAACCTTTGTTGCCATTTTGTTGCTAGGTAATTACCACTTATTTAGGTACTATCCCAAAGTTACGTTTAACCTTTTTATTTTATTCTTGTTCATTACTTGAAGTTCACAATTCACATAAAAGTAATAACAGTAAACACAACAAAATAAACGCAACAAACATTTTAATTGGAATCGTAATTCACTCCAATCCGAATAACAAATAAAATGGTACCTAACTTTAAAACGGCGCGCGCATACCTAAGGAATTTTTCAACGCGCGCAAATTTGTAAGGCAACAATCCTATCGACAAACAGCCAATATAAAAAAAAACTGCGAATCATTAAGGATTATCATAAAATAAAAATACGATAACTTTACATATAATATAATTACTTGATAATTTGGATGCACAATCTATAGTATTTTATTTATTTATTTACGAAAATGTATAGTATTTAGAAAGTAATATTCTGGATTCCGCTATTTCTGCCACATGTCAACTCTTTGGTCAATTTAAAAAATAAACATAACCTGGCTAAATTCGAATGCTTCTTCTACATGACATAATACTTGCAAATGTTTGCAAACATAATTGGTCGGGTTATGATATTACCGCACTAGAGCAATAACGTAATGAAAAAGCACGCGTGTTTAATATCTTGGATTATGAGCCTAATAGCGGTTCAATAATACTTACGTTACGAGCAAGTGTGTTGAAAAACACATTTTTTTATATATTCGTACATAGCAAAAAATATTGTATTTGAAATTCATGCAAAGATCATACATATTTCGATCTCAAGAAAGTTGTTTCAAGCTGTTGAAGTTATGCCATCTCCGTATGTTAAACCGTGTATATATGTTATAGCACACATACATTGTAAGTCAAATGCCTTCAAATAAATTAAGTGTGATAAAATACGAGTCGGTACCTATAGCATATGAGGGACCATCTCTTGTTCATTTTCCTCGGAGCTTGTGCTTACATATTTGATGACTCGTCGAGTAAGTATAATAAAAGTGCTCACTAGGGATTTTTGAATCAAAATACAACCTTCTCTGGCGAATTTATTTCTTTCTAGTGTCGTAAACTTCAGCAAGTACTTAAGTACTTACAAATATCTCGAGATACAGTATTATGACGTATTTAAGTATTATACCTACTGAACCGCAAAATGTATAAAATAAAAATCATGGTCTAATTTTACAAAAATCGACCGACCACATCAATATAATAGACAGAGACATTCACATACTATAGGTATAGACATACATATATCTTATAGCTATACCGTAACTGTTAAACGGGCGTTTTCTTAAAAAAAACCCGTAAAACCTGGCGAAAAATGTGTTTGCACAGAAAGGAAAATAACTAAAAACAGAGGCACAACCCTGACTGGGATTCGAACTTAGGCCCTAAAGATTGAAGTGTAGGCGGGGTCACTACTAATTAGGCTATGAAGACTTATACCTTATTTTACTAAGCATTCCTGTATGTAACAAATTCTCTTACCACTCTTACCATCCGGCGACCAAGTAAATATCAGAAATTCGCTTATTTCGTTGGGTTGTTTTGCTACTTCGCTACGAGTTTTAACAACATTCGAAGTATAATTTCCACCTGTGCTTACGTTAACTTGTTCAGCAAATTAACAATGTGGAGAAAGTAACGTAGGAATCGTTTTGTGAAGTTTTTTACCATAAATTATTGCTTCATTAGTTGTAGTGTAGGTGGGCGACGCGATAGAAAATGCCAGTGTTATATTACAGACGCCGTGAAACCCGACCGCTTCCTTCTAGCAGAGATAGTGGCAGATTGATCCGGATACAGTTACGGAAATTGATTCGCAGTAAATTACCACCCATAACTACCACTTAAAACTTATTCTACACTTGACACTTGTTTGCATCTTAGGCCCTTGATGACAAAAAACAGGTTAATTTGTATTTAGATAAAAATAAGTATACTTATAAAATAAAACACTAAAACACTGACGTACTATGTCGTACGTCATAATTTAATACTTTTATTATTATATCAATTGGGTACTTGAATCTTCCTGGGGTTGAAATTCTAGGATATAAAGAATAAAATATCCTAGAATTTCGGAAAGTTTCGGAAGTTGTTCGGAAAGAGAAGGCACGCGAGATTATTAATCTCGCCTGCCTTCTCTTTCCGAACAACTTTGCAACATAATGTTTCCGGCTGCGAGTGCGTTTTTGAGAAATAGACTATAGACTTTTGACAGATATAATTATGTATTTTTTCTACTCCCGTACTTTTATTTGTCATTTATATGGCCGTGATCACACCTTTAAGCCCCTACCTTACAGATGTCAGATAAGTCTATATTGTCTATTCCCTATAAACGCATTCGGGTTTACACGCAGTGAGTTTTTGGCATTTTAAGACACCTCGTATACAAGACTTAATGAAATACATGGCTACCAACCTAATAAAAAAAAATCAGATGAACAGTAAACCATAGAGGATCTTTGTTTTTTAATTTTGACGTCTCCCGCCCGACCTTGATGATTAATAAAATTGTTTTTGACTAAGAATATTTCTCAAATTTACAATTTTATTTAAAAATAAATGTGTGGTCGTAGAAAAAGTATTGTATGCAACATTGTTTAACTGAGTCAAAAAATGCTCGTGGCGTCTTTAATAACAATTTTCGGCTTTGTCTCAAATTGTTACCCACGCTACTCACCTTTTTTGACCTGTCTTAAAGAAGAGTTGCATAAAATACTATTTCATCACACCTGTTCGGTAAGTGCGCCAATGTGCAGCGGCGATGCGCGCCGTCAATACGTCATTACACCATAGGGCTGTCAAGGATTTTCATACAACATTACGTCGATTTTAAGAAATGATTTAGAGCATTTTAGAGTAGTTTTGTGAAAATATAATATTTTATTTACTTTTTTTACCTCACAGGTGTGATGAAAAACATTGTGTGTGCCACGGGCAGTACAAAAACTATGGCACATATTCTTATTTATCGCCCTTAATACACAATGTACTATTACAATAGTAGTGTGCGTAGCTATGTTATGGTGCGTGCAGACCAAAAGAGCATCCGCTGTCCTATCCCCCGCTCTGCGAAATCAACCAATCACATTTCGTGTAACGATCGAATTTCGTAGAGTAGGGGGATAGAACAGCGAATGCTCTTTTGGTCTGCACGCACCTTAACTAGCAAAAAAAAAGGTCAGTAGTAGAAAAAATATGATGAAGAAGGGAACCAATAAGTTCTATAGATCCAGCCGTTGGCACAGGGTATGCAGTTATATACAAAAATTAAAACATGACGAAGTGACTGTTAATGGTGGAGTAAAACAATACACGTGCTGTAATTTAACTTGCACACTGAGTAGAAAACAATGAAAATCAGTGAAAGGTGTAAAATCCTTTGTTCCTTTATACCGTAACGTTGAGGAAATTGCCTTTGTCATATTTTTATTTGTTGGTAAAAATTTGGTTGTACATACATTTCTGCCATGGCGAATCTATTCGCATACAAATCTGCTGAATGTTCGCTTTGTGCAGCGTGAAACGTGTCAAATAGCCGTATTTGAAATCGATACGTAGTTCTCCATTCAGTTTTGTTTTTGTTTTCCACTGGGAATGACTGAATTGCAGTAGACACGTGATCGCTCTTTTATTTGTGACCGTGTTACTGCAGTTCCTTTTGAACTTTTGATACGAAATGAGGGTACAGAATAAACATACTCGCTAAGACAGTTCAATTTCGGCATCTATCGCTGATGAGGTAGCTCATCCATGAATTAGGCTAGATGTTACGATCACCTATTTGCCACAGATGCCTTATAAAATTCCATTCTTCATATTTATGTTAAAACATACTGCTGCTGCCTGCATGACCAGATTCAAATCAGATGTAAGTGGTAGTGACTCATATTGTACTTGGTATTGATTAAAAAAATATAATGCTGGTTTGCTTTTCAGTTTATCAAAAGTGAAAACGTTCCGCCTTTTCTGCATCGTGTTATTTAAAAATTAAACATTTCTGCTTTGGTAGAGCAATCTAGGGAATGGAACTTAAAGTTTGTAGAAAGAGTTCATAATTAAATCTCTAGGTGAAAACAAAATATTAAAAAATAATTAACAGTTACGAATCACATTTGTGATACACGTAACGATAAAATGCAGTAGATAAATTATTCTAATTGTATGACTTTAATCGAGATAATTTTAGCATTTATAATATACCGCGTTAAAATCTAATACGGTCGATCAATTAAACCAGGCATAGAATTCGTCAGTGTAATCATGGATAACGAGGTTTTTTTTTAAGTTACACCTAATTATGACCCCACAGATTTTTTTAAAGATTTTCGGAGCAGCAATATAGGTTAAGAGCTTCGCCCGCTTACACCCTGTATAGGTTGAGAATTGAGAATCAATGGAGAATAACAAACAACCTGTCGAAGTTGTTATCTGTTTAAAATGTAATAATACCTGTAGAATATAATTTAGGTATAAACGTACCAAATATTGAGTGTCTGTTCAGGTAAGCGGTAAACTTACAAGCCAAAATTGTTGCAGCAGCAATATTTACACTATGGCTGAATGTAAATTATTTATTGGGCTATAGATTCTATGACCCAATATAGAAGCAATAATAAAGATCACTAAAACGCTAAAAATATACCAATAATACGTTCAAAGTGAGATTCGAGCGTCGTTAGAACTCATTATTGATAGATTATAAATTCACAAAGGAATTCGTTTTGAAGCGAGCTTAAAATTGTCGTCTATCGGTTTTACCATGCCTCTCTCCCAAACATAATAATATAGCATATTACTAACTAACTACTCAAATTGTCATAGGTGACAAAAAAAGGTATTATACTCTCGATAAACTTGTATTGTCTTTTCTGTAAATTGTGCAAGGGTGTTTAACAGTGTCATCAAAACAAGCATTACGGAACATGAAGTTAAGAATGAAGTATCACCGTTATCGCGTAGCGACATAAAAATGCAGTAAGCTTCTTTACGCAGTCTTGTTGACATATAATGCCTGATGAAATAATTTTATGGCGTATGTAGCTTGACGCTGTAATCATTCTCATTTAACACGGTCAGATAAGCGCTGTAAACATCTTACCTCATTTGTGAGTCAACATAGTATGACATGGTATGGGAAGGTGGAATATAGAAATAGCTCCGTCGTGGCTCTTCCTTCATAATACACAGGCTTCAAAACATATAGAAATTATGGACACAGTAAACAAAAATAAGTACACTTCGAAAACATTCTAGATCCCTATTCATTTTCAAAAATCTACCTAGTGACTCCCTACTTTACACGGTATGGTCCAACAGTGGACTATCATGGGCTGATGATGATGAGACGTCAAATACCAAAGAAAAAATACCAAATTTTACGATTTCCGGAGGTGTGAACTTTCGTGGCTACTACCTAAACCACTCCAGCTTCTTTTATAAACGTTATATTTTTTTTTAAGAACGTATTTCTAAAGGAAACACAGTAAGTAACGCGTTTATTTAGAAGACTAATTGTATTAGACTAGGATTGTTAATAGAGTTAGGCCGCGTTCTGCTGTGACACCAAATTTCAAAAGACATTGTTTAAAATTATAATGACATGCTATTTATACAATAAATATACCTCACCGAAACCTAAACAAATTCAATAATGTTCTTTATAAATCAAAGTCTAAAGAAATTATGAATTTTGTTCAGGAAGGTTTGCTCTGTCGATTGTAATTCGTTTAGAAATATCTCACGATATCTTGTTGATTTATTTAATCCCAAGAGTTGGGAACAACGTTTTCTAAATGAAACGTGTAGCAGTAAATAAAATGGGATATTGAATTCAATACCTTGCTTGTTAGTAAAGAGCGCGAGCTGTTTTACCGTTATAGATTGTATTACATTTGATGTATAAGAATTTTAAACAATATTTATGTTTCAAGTATTCTGTCAATACTCATCTACTAACGAAATTCGCAACTATGATAGTTGTGTTCAATACGCAAATTAAATTGAAGTATTATTTCTTGTTTGTTAATGACACTTGGCTTAATGAGTTATTGTCACTTCACCCCTTCCACACCTATATAGTCGCCATATCAGATATATCAGGTATATATATATATCGTCGATTGTAATATGAATTAATGTAACCACCAAAATGACGAAATTGAGTTAAGTATACCGTTCGACTGCAAATTTCCTGCTCTATCGAACGGTGTATATAAAATATTGATATCTAGAAAAAAATTTCGAATACGTTAACAAAAACTATGCCATTTTATTAGGTTTCTACGTTTTTTATTAACGTATGTAAAGGTTTCCAAAAATCATAGACAATATTTTAACGTAAGTACGAATTTGTAAGTACAAAACATGTCTTTCCTAATGTACTCACCATATTTTTATAAACGTCACTGCTGTAAGCGCCGTCTACACTGTATGGCTCATAAGCAAATCGGTTTCAATTTGTGAGTTACACTAAATTCCGAAATCCACTTTTGATGATTTTCATTGATTTGTTAACGTATCTCCAAATTTTTTTAAAATATTTAACGTAAGCACCAGCCATTTCCTGAACTATAAGTGTGGTCGTAGTTAATAACTGTCTATCAAATAGACCACTCAAAAATAAAACAAACAAGACAAACATCATTTCAATAGGATAATTAACTAAAAAGATACAACATACTTTATAAATGTCCATTTCGTTTTTTGGCCCTCCTGAAAAGTCGTCATTTGGTGGTTACATTAATTCAACTGACGATATGTCAGATATATCTTAGCGTTCGGAGCGCTCAAAAATATCTGGACATAATTTTTTGGACGCTCCAGATGCTACGATATATCTGATGGCGAATGTTTATTAGCAGGGCCCGTAACTTTCATGCCGATGACATCAATTTGACGTCACGCTCCATTTAGGGTGATCCGAAATAGTTTTATTGTTTAATGTTAATCATTAGTCGTCAATCATTTTAATCATGTACAAATATCTTGAAAAGTAGTATATTTACTCGTGAAATAAATAATTCCTACTTAATACGTGCTGTACGTTAAAGAGGAATTCTGTTTTCTACGTAATTATTGAAATGTGTTAACAATATCATTAAAAAAAATGTATGTATATAAACAAATCAAATAGTTTTATTTATGTTTCACGTATCAAGTAGGTGTTATTTATTTCACGTGCAAATATACTACTTTTGAAGTTATTTGTACATGATTAAAATGATTGACGACTAATGATTAATAATCTATATATATAAAAGAAGAAGCTCCCTGATAAAGATGCACGCACAGCCTATACCCCTTGTCCTATAGACTCCAAATTTGGCACGTAGGTTCCTTTTATGGTGTAGACGAGCACTAAGAAAGGATTTTATAAAATTCACCTTCTAAGGGGTTGAAATGGGGGTCCAAAGTTTGTATGGCGAAATAAGATTAGTTGAACTATTTGATCCGAAACTTTGCAAAAGTATTCTTTAAAGTAATTGAGTAAAGGTATGTTAAAGGTTTTTTGAAAATTCAACCCCTGAAAAAGGTAAAAAGGGTGACAAAGTAAAAAAAACAAGTTGGGTATCGTTTCTATGGTTTATCGGGACGTAGATCACGAATACAATAACGATTTTAAAATTTAACGCGGCGGACGTGAAATACTATGTACACGGTTATGGTGTAATGGGGTAAAATTCGAAAAATCTATATATATAAAAGAAGAAGCTCCCTGATAAAGATGCACGCACAGCCTATACCCCTGGTCCTATAGACTCCAAATTTGGCACGTAGGTTCCTTTTATGGTGTAGACGAGCACTAAGAAAGGATTTTATAAAATTCACCTTCTAAGGGGTTGAAATGGGGATCCAAAGTTTGTATGGCGAAACAAGATTAGTTGAACTATTTTATCCGAAACTTCGCAAGAGTATTCTTTAAAGTAATTGAGTAAAGGTATGTTTAAGATTTTTTGAAAATTCAACCCCTGAAAAAGGTAAAAAGGGTGACAAAGTAAAAAAAACAAGTTGGGTATCGTTTCTATGGTTTATCGGGACGTAGATCACGAATACAATAACGATTTTAAAATTTAACGCGGCGGACGTGAAATACTATGTTCATGGTTATGGTGTGACGGGGTAAAATTCGAAAAAAAAAATACAGTTTTATTATTTATGTTTATTTCTGGTTCCAGAGATTCCAAATTTAACGCGTAGGTTTCTTTGAGGATGTAGGGGTGCTCTAAAAAAGGTTAAGTCGAAATCCACTCCCTAGAGGGTGCAATGGGGGTCTAAAGTTTGTATGGCGAAACAAGATTAGTTGGACTATTTTGTCCGAAACTTCGTAGGAGTATTTATTCTTCAAAGTCATAAAGATATGTTTCAGGTTTTTTGAAAATATAACCCCTGAAAAAGGTAAAAAGGGTTATGAAGTGAAAAAATCAAGTTGGGTATCGTTTCTATGGTTTACCGGGACGTAGATAACAAAAACAATAACGATTTTAAAATTTAACGCGGCGGACGTGAAATACTATGTACACGGTTATGGTGTGATGGGGTTAAATTCGAAAATCAATATAATTAGGGTTCCAGGTGCCAAAATGGCAAAAACGGAACCCTTATAGATTCGGCATGTCCGTCTGTCCGTCTGTCCGTCTGTTCGTCTGTCCGTCTGTTACAGCCGATTTACTCGGAAACTATAAATGCTACAGTAATGAAATTTGGTTACGATATGTGTTGTATGAACCGCTACAGGATTATGATATTATATTGTAAAAAAAACCATTGGGGTGGGGGCCATACATGTAACTGAGGGATAGAAAAATTTTTTCGTTGTATATAAGCGTGTGGGGTATTAATAGAAAGGTCTTTGAAAATGATATGAAGGTTTACAAATCTTATTTTTATTTAAGCAAATTGTTTTCGAGATCAGCTCTCAAAGTCTGAAAAATGTGTCCCTCCCCCTCTATTTTTTAAACTACGCGATATAAAATTCTAAAAAAAATATATGTTACGCACATTAATAAACTTTATCAACGATTATTGGTTTGATTAAATTATTTCTTATAGTTTTTGAGGTAGGTTGATTTAACTGTATTTTTTTAATGATTAATTGATAATGGTACGGAAACCTTCGCGCGCGAGTCCGACTCGCACTTGGCCGGTTTTTTTATTAGGTATTTATGTTCATTTCTGGTTTTAGAGATTCCAAATATAGCGCGTAGGTTTTTTTGAGGGTGTAGGGGTGCTCTAAAAAAGGTTAAGTCAAAATCCACTCATTAGAGGGTGCAATGGGGGTCTAAAGTTTGTACGGGGAAACTTGACTATTTAAACTGTTTTATCCGAAACTTCACTGGAGTATTCCTAAACATAAATGACTAATGACATGTTTTAGGTTTTTTTGAGAATTCAACTCTTGAAAGTGGTAAAAAGGTTAAAGAGTAATAAAATAACATGGTTATCGTTTCTATAGTCCATCGTGTCGCTGTACCGAGGTGTACGTGAAATACCATCTCCTCTGTTATGGTCTCATATACGGGCTTGCTGGTTATGAGAGGGGTATCGTTTTCGTATTTATTTCTGATTCAAAAAATTCTAAATATAGCATGTTAACCAACGTTAACAACCTTTTAAGTTTTCCTGAGTTTTCACGCGATAGTAATCAAAAGTACATATATCTGTGTATCCAAGGTGTTTTTTTATAAAGTCAAAACAGCCGTCACCATAAATTTCGTCATTTTTGATCCAATTGTGTAAATCGATGTATCGGGAACGCAGAGGTTCTTATTAACAAACTGCAAAAAAGGCTGTTCAATTTCCGTTTCGATATTGTCCGTCATAAAAATCGGTGGTAATCTGAAGTTCTGACTGATCTGTTCATCATAATGAAGCAGAAGTCAAATCGGCTCGCTCGCAATCGCTCGGCTACTTATGGTCATCTTTGTAAGGCCTGAGAAACGACAAATGATAGTTTATCATCAAAACACAACAATCACCTATGTGAGTGTGTATGTAAACTTTTAATGATAAAAAAACATTTGTCGGTTAGGTACCAGATGGTAAAGATGACCATAATACGATACGACCATCCCTAGCGGATTTTGATAATAATCGATATCTGAAATGTCAAAACGTTTCAAGTAATGAATTTGAGAAATTTGCACAAAATGGTCGGCACCTTGAATTTATTTAGTTTGAATCCGACCCACAGACAACATAACCTCAAGACGTAGCATAGCCGGGCGACCCCCTCTGTCACGCATACGGTGAATTCACTCCATATTAGAGCCACGCCTCCATTGCTAACTTCAGTCTGCGGCCGGCGTTCATGAGATAATTACGAAAGTTTTAACGTGATTTACATCATGCAAAATGCATTACTGTTGCGTGAAATTGTGTAGCAAGAATACAAAAACATCTAGTGTGCAAAAAGATGGTATCTCGTCTCACAAGTGAGCAATTTTTTATACATTTCAATTAAAATTAAAAATAGTTTATGCATAAAATCTAGTGCACTCGTTGATGTCTTTTTACAAAGTCTCTTTCTAATACTTTGCACGAAGTATAACTCCCTCCTTGTCTAGCGTAACGAGCAGGTAGGCCGTCTGAACTAGGGATGACCGTAGAGTATGTTTGTTTACTATCGATAAGATAACTAAAGATAAATTAAAATCTTTATTCTCAATCGTACCCAGCAACAGACTCTGCGGTGGAGTCTCCGTATCCGAACTAGTGATGTCTATACCGGCAGTCTGTTTACTATCGATAAGATATTACGATTATATTCAATTATCCTCAAATAAATTCTGGTTTAGTGTAAAGTGTAGAAGTATAATTTTCAATAATACTATTATGTTAAATAATATTGTGTATCTTCTCTAAATGCCCAAACATGAAAGAAATGTGGATGAATGCTACAAAACGGTCACATGATTGGTTTCCTGCTCCTAGCAGTGTGACATGTTCTCGACACTTTAAACCGGAATATTTCAAATTAACAAAAACGAATAATAGACGAATTTGATATAGAACAGCTAAACTTTGGAACGAATTGTCACAAGCGGTGTTTCCAGACCGATACGACCTTCAAACCTTCAAGAAAAGAGCGTACTCCCACCTTAAAGGCCGGCAACGCATTTGCGACGCCTCTGGTGTTGCGGGTGTCCATGGGCGACGTTAATCGCTTTCCATCAGGCGATTCGTCTGTTCGTTTGCCACCTATAGCATAAAAAAAAAGAGAAATTATTTTAATGGTAGTTTTTTTGTATCTTTGTAACTACGAGTTAATGATTGTACAAATAAAAGTATATTTTATAAAATTGTTTTATTTATTATCTCAGTAAAGATATACAGGGTGTTTGGTTAGCGGTGTCGGAGCTTTTAAGGGCTTAAACTACAATCAATTTCATCGATAAATGACCGTACAATTTTTTTTGTGCCAACGATAATTAAATGGCGGCCATTTTAAAATTTCAAAGAGACGAATACCGGCGCACGTGATATTTCTGGAATTATGCGTTTGTTATCGGTCCTATCCCTGCAAAAAAAATCTCGTTAGTGAGCTCATTAAATAAGCAAACTAATTAAGCTAATCATTTGACTCAACTATTTGACAACGAAACTAAAAAAAAAATGTTTTAATTAAACATAGTAAAAAATTCACCTTAATTTTTCAATTTATTTAATTTTGCATGAAAACTAGGTCGTTAAGATAGGTTTTGGTGTTGGTATTTGTTAGTACAGGATGTTAGCTAAAACACAACACCATAATTACAGTTATACCTTAAGTACTTTAGGAATTACAAGTGCTCAAACATACACCAAAACAGCTGCATTTAGCGTTCCCGATGCAAAATCCATAAACAAATGAATGTCAGCAGTGGACTGACCAGTGAAGTGGCCGCCTTCCATCCATCCAGTGCATGTTTGAGCACTTGTAATTCCTAAAGTACTTAAGGTATAACTGTAATTATGGTGTTGTGTTTTAGCTAACATCCTGTACTAACTCGACATGATGTAGTACACAGCCGACAGACAGTACAAATATTTTTTTTATATAATATGCATTTTATTTGTCACACCAGAAGTTGCGGGTAGAAGCTAGTATCATAATCAAATCAAATCAAATCAAATCATTTATTTCAGACATTGTCCATAGCACATTAAGAGTAAAAAATAAATAAATAAATTATAAATTAAAATTAATAACATTAACATTAGCTCAGTATTATAAATAAAAATCACAATTTAAAATCACAAAAAAATACTAAAATTTAAATTAAAAATATAAACAAACATCACAAAAAAAAAAAAAAAAATTAAACTCATACAAACTATAATAAATTGTATACAATGCCCCTGGAACCCATGTGCACGTCGTTCCAGTGCCTCCATAAAGCGCAAGCAGGATTCTCCCAAACGAGCTGCACTATGCTATTGGAACTGTCACGCACGCGGCGCATAAGGGAGGCGGTGCGGTTGCGAACTATAGCACTAAAGCCGTCCACCCTGGCTTCCGCAAACATCCCCGAAGCGCTACAGTAACGTGACAGTCCCATCAACACACGGAAGGCGTTGTTATACTGGGTATAATAAATCTACATCTGCGGGGATGATGATGATAAAGATGATGATGAATGAAATATCGTATGTCCTTTCCCGGGTCTTAAATAATTGCCATTCAAAATTTCATCTAAATTAGTTCAGCGATTTATGCGTGTAGACTCAGTAAACTAACAGACATACTTTCGCATTTATGGTATGCATTAGTACGGATATGGATTCACGGTTTTGTCGGTAAGTCACTGACAAATATCGAATTGTGAAAGCGATAGACATTGTAACCATCGATACTTTTATCGACATTCGGAAATCACTAGCGACCGGCGGACATTTTTGTTTTACACCTCATTGACCTTGAAACGACGAATCACAACACAGTTAGCTCGTGTTACGCCGCCCGCACCTCAGCATTTTTGGCAGCATCGGTTTAAATGAAATAATTGTCTAAAGCTACGTCTTTAGGTTATGTTGTCTGTGATCCGACCTTAACCCTTTAACGGGCAAGACTCAAAAAAATCGTGGATTCAAGCCTCAACGCCATTATACAGTACGAAAAATTCTCTACAAGAAAATAAATACAAAAATATAGTGCTATAGGGTGGTCGTTTTTGAGACCGGTGCCCTAAAAAGGGTTAATAAAAATCGGTATCTTAGGATCCAAGGTTCCAAGGGGGTTTTTCATAACGATTTTGAGGTAGGTATAAAAAGTGAGAAGCTATCACAACTAAAATTTATAGACCTTGGATTTAATATTGATAAAAATCGATACCTAGAAGATGAAAAGTTCTTCATATGGAATTTGAAGTCAAATTTGCAAGAAAAGTTCGCCATTTTGAATTTAGGTCTTAAGTTTAATACGACCGTGATAAAAATTGATAGAACGCGGCCGAACCGTGGGTAGAAGCACCATCCGCCACACTTAAATCGGTTAAGGCAAACGCGAGATAATCGCGGGGAACCATTAA